>JAEMWC010000486.1:407500-417500 GCA_016490735.1 Pachyseris speciosa
AGTACATTTTTTTTTATTCAACGTTGTACTTTGCATTTTTATCTAATGACAACAGATAAACGTCACGGTATTTTTCTCAAACCGTTGGCCTCAAAATCTGTTGAATACAGTGTAATAAGAGTCTATGTCTTTTTAGATAACGCGGAACCGAGAAAGAGTTTACACGTAACTTGCCACAATCTAACTTTAGAGGTCGCAACAAAAAAAGATATTATTCTCTACTTTTTCTGTTATTATGCTTCATATATTAGGCATGAAAAGCTAGACGTCATCAAAGGAGACGTGTTCAATTCAGAGTCACTGGTTCCCGTCCTTGAAGGTAAAGATGCCGTGATATCGTGTCTTGGAGTCCACGGCTCAAGTGTCTTTAGACCCACAAAACTCTACTCGGAGACAATAACGTCAATCACATCTGCCATGGCAAAGTAAGTGTTTAAAAATGTATTGTAACCAGTTCGCTACTGTCGTTAAAACCAAAACCCGGATCTCTGATATTAAATTATGCAAGAGAAATAATGGTGCAGCCGCCGAAAATTCTCGGAGACCCCTGAGGACTCCGTGGCGACAGAATGTCTTCGAAAATTTGGGAAGGATTTTCAAAGCTAGATGTAAAAGAAAAGTGCCAGAGGGATCAGTTATTATAAGCAGTTAGGTTTTTTCTTTTGTGCATTAAAATTCATCTCAACGTCTAGAAGGCCTTACGCAGTACGAAACAAAGAGGAGTACCTGTATCACTATCATGCAGGACTACGCCCTTGGTGTATCGATTATCCGCATGGGAGGCAATTTTAGAGTGCTCTCGGTAGTATAGCTGGTGTCGCGTGCATCTGTAAAAACACACGTTGTTATTGTTGTTGTTGTTTTTTTTTTCATCTACCTTCGGGTTGAATCAGAAGGGAAGGTTGAAAGCCTTTTATTTAGCACAACAATAAAGGTACAAAAACCAAACATTAAACACCTCTTTTTTCTTGCAGAAAGTATATAAGTTTCACCACACCACGTCATTTTTAATTGCATTTCCAGCTATTTCAGAGGACTTGAATTAAAACATTTTCCGGGGCAGCATGCTCCCTGACCCCCCTAGTTGACTCACGCTAACGCGTTCCAAGCGAGTCCCCCCCAGTTGCAAACTTGCTGCGCGGGCCCTATAAATGTTTTGCCTTAGTTCTGGCATTAACCGGGTGTATGGCGATCTATTTTCAGCTTTTTTTCCCCCTAAACGCAAACTTTTGCATTGAAAGAATACTCGGCGCACATAATAATGATAATGGTAATGATAATGATAATGATAATAACAGTATTTGTATAGCCCTTTATAAAAAAGTTCTAAAGCGCTTCACAATAAAAGAAGAAAATAGAATTATAAAACTTACATTACATAATGAATAAAATAACATTTAAAAAGATAAGTTTTTAAAAATGATTTAAAAGTGCTGACACTGGAGCTACATCTAATATAGCCAGGATGGCAGTTCCATAATTTGGGGGCACATCTAAACATTCAGGATCACGACACCACATAACTTCATTTATGAGATACAGGGAGCATCAAGGACACGATTTACGAAAGCGAGATCTTGTTCTTCTCGTCTGACCTCATTTCTCGAAGAGTTTCGAGTTGTGGTCAATCTCACATCGCGTACGTGATAAGACAGTTCTTGCTTTCAAATTGGTAATTGAATGAGCTCTGAGCTGGTCCTGAATTGTATATTTTAGGAGTAACCTGCAGAGAATTGTGTGCGTTACATCGTGGTGTACTCAGAAAGAAACAGGAAGTCCCAAACTCATGGAGTGGTTTTTGAAACCAATTGTGATGGCGGGGTTTATTTATGATATGGCATTAATGGAAAGCATACTGATGGAGTCAAGCCTCTCTTACACTGTGGTGCGTCCTCCAGGACTGAGTAATGGTAAGCACAATTCTTCTTCTCCAAAATGTTGGTATGTAAGTTATTTGTTTGTTCTCTGTTAAGTGTTGTAGTTCCAAAGCTGAAACATCACTGTAACCAAATACAACGCGAACTCCAAATGTTGGGCTATTCAGGGAGTGTCCTCCAGAAAGGGATTCGTTTTTAACCTTCTTTAATGACGATGCCTCGTAATACAGAGGTATTTTCGCACGGTTTATGACTATGTGCGAACAGCTGCAGATCTTCGCAAGGGCTGTTAGATTTGAAAAAGAAATTTTGGGGTAACCGCGAATTTGCAGAGATGATAAGGCAAAAAATATTTGAAAAAGCTTTAAAATACGTAACAAGGTATGGCATTTTGTTGCAGATTGAAGGTTAATTATATCTGAAAAATGCGCGGCTACCCCCAATTTTCTCATTGGATCTCAGTCGCTCTTACCAAGACCTGCTTTTCCGGCACGCATATTTATAAACCCTGCAAGATTACTTTGGTTTAGAAAGCACTGTCCCTAAGAAACCCACAGAACGTATGCGCAGTAACAAAAGGACGCACCGTCCTCAATAGAGTGTTTTCATTCAAATGACTACCGGCCATATTGGCTTCCTGAAACAAAAGAAAGTTTCCTTAAAACCAGTCACTAGGTAATATCCGGCTAAGTTCTAGCACGTATGCTTCATAATATGCTTGAACTGTGGTCTTGCAGACCCAGCCAAAGCTGACTACACAGTCGCTGAAGCGCAGTTTGTGCCAGGTGCGTCATGGTTCATTCCACGAGCCGACGTGGCCGACTTCATAGTATCTTCTCTACAGAAAAGTGACTGGGATGGAAAGTGCATGGCGATAGGTAGAAAGGCATGATATGGTGTTTGACTGATAGCTCGTGTTGCAAGGTGAATGGTTAACACTTTCATAATCAAGAAACCTTGTGGCCTCCCTACAAAGGTGCAGCGCAGGGCATAAACGAATAATTTATAGTCATTGTCCGGAAAGAAAAGGAAAAAAACCCCACAACTTGGAGATGCGTGTAATAAACTTTGATCCATCCCCGAGGAGCCAAGCCGTGTAAAGCGGTGAGACGCTAACATAATAAGATAAGCACAATTCCCATTATCGGAAGTTATACAAGCATAATTTCAATAAAACATAAGTGGTCTGCTATAGGTTTAGGGCTTCAGAGTCACAGCCGCACACACAAACTTGAACAATTCAAAGAAAATCGTCCCTTCTTGTGTTCGTGTGGTTATGCCTGCGCTATCCCGGTTACCTAACTACGCAACGACGAGAACTCAGACCGAAGTAAGGAAAATTTTCCATTTCTAGTGCTAATTCTTATGCTTACGTCTCACCGGTTTACACATTGGTATTTACTCGATACAATGCCGCGGCGCATATTCGGGAGCGGCGTTTATTTAAACTGTTCATTTGCGAATAAAATCTTTTCATTTTCTACAACATAACAAAAGTTAGTTTTTATGTTGTATATCGATTACTCCTTTTAAAATGTAAATCATAGCAATGACTAAAAATAGGTACCCAAATGGTACATGTGTGGGATACACTATCCACAAGGCATTGCCAACTTTGCAACTTATTAGCATTAACGGACTAACAACCCGATGACATAAGTGTGGGATACCACGGGTATCCCATACAAAAGTCTAAAATTTGGAAATTCGAAGACTGTTAAAACAAAGCTAAATAAGCGCCGCTCTAGAACTTAACTGTTCGGAATAAGCGCCGTTGTTGTTTAGAAGAGCAGCACTAATTAGGGGTGGGCGCTTATCAGGACTGGAGGAGCGCTTTTCGAGTAATTACGGTAGATGCTTATCTCCAAGCTCTCGCGAATATAACCATGCTTCCGTCGTAGGTATAGATCAAGATGTCTTGGGACAGCAGTGTTAGGTAGTAGGATACCAAGATATCAAAATAATACCTACACACTTCTCCTTTCTCAGCGGCACGTAATGCACCTTGGAAACAAGCACGCGAACCGAAAAGCGTGAAACGTAAAATTCATATCAGTTTCGTTCAGGCTTTAAGTGCCCATAATGTCAAAAAATATTTTTCGCTCATCTAATTCTACATTTCACTAAATGAACTTCTGCGAAAAAATTGTTCGATTTGGATAAAACGCAATTTTTTTTTATAATTTTTTAAAGACATTCAAATTTGGTCCACCATTCGCACCAGTCTTCCTCGGTTTAGAGTGAGTCGTGACGTAGGTTCAGGAACACGTGATTTTGGGTCGTGACTTATCTGACTTGAAAACAAGTGGGAATTTTGCTTCAGAAGGATTAAATCGTGGAGGTCACTAAGGACACCTAATAAAGCTCACAATATCGTAAAAGACCCGCACTCGACCTGTGTGTTTATATGCACTCAAGGTCAAGTGAGTGAACCTACGTCACAGACATCAATCACGTGGTCATTTTGAGCACGTTACTCTTGTGATCAGCGGCAGGGGTCGACCGCAAGAAAATAGAATGTTTGAGCTTTGTAAAAATTCGTCAAAAAATCAAATCGCGTTTTATCCAAATCGAAAAATTTTTTCACCGAAGTTCAATTGATGAAATGTAGAATAAGATGAGCGAAAAACATTTTTTTTGACATTATGGGCACTTTAAATATGAAAACATTTGTGTTTATCTTAGCCGGAGGTCCGTTATCGCTGCTCTTTGATTATTACCTGTAGCTTTTTCCAAGACGTTAGATCGTGGGCTTAAGGAAAGCTCTTTCTTACTATTGCTTACACTTTCTGGACATGTAAAATAGGCTACAGGATCTGTTTATCGGAAGTTGTAGAGGGCAATATTCCCGGAAAGGGGTGATTTTCCAGTCTTTATAGAAAGAAAAATGAGGCACTTTAAAAGTTGTATCCATCAGAGGACGTAGCATATTCATATCCAAAACTGCAGAACGACAGTTTGTCTATGAGACTTCTTTTTGTGTTCTTGTAGGACGGGATCATTGTAAACCAAACCTGGGAGATGATCTTTGAAATAAACGTTCAAAGAGGTTTCACGTGATGATCGGAAACCTGAATGCTGTGCTGAATGCTTTTTCCATCGACATGAGATGGATTTCTCGCGTTCGATTGTGGCCTGCATAGCTGCCTGGGTTTTAGGCGAGGATAGCTTTGCGGTAGAGGTGTTAACTTGTTGTCCCATGTGAACCGAAATCATGACTGATCCTCTTCAGGAGTGCGTTTCTCAAAACTCCGGAAAACCTTTCGGGCCGACACGTATTTTTTATGTCGGTTTCTATCGATTTGTACTTGCTGTTTGGGAAAACTATCCTGTCAAATGTAATTCTAAAGCGTGGCATGTTCAAAGATTATTAAAAATTTTAGAAATCGTCTGATTTCGGTAATGAAGCTAGTCCACGTAAAAAAAAAATAAGTTGACAAACTGAAATGCTAGGGCGATCAGTCGTATATTTTATGGCGGTTCGCATTTATTCAGTGATTAAATATTTTTATCCCAAACATTTTTGCTAAGATACACAGACAATAAAAACGCACACACACACAAATCTTTATCGAGGGCGGTTTGCCTCAAACTAGCTAAGGCCCTGAACTACTTCATTTGAAGAAGAAGAAGAAGAACCAGTATTATAGCTATGTCGCTTAGAAACTAATGTTATCATTATATAAATAATCAAAGAACAGAAAGCAGGGGTTATAAAGTCTGAAACAACATCGACAAGTTTCTGTGAACGCAAAAGTGCATGACGAGGTCATGGGTTCCTAGGTACAGCGTTAATTATCCGAACAGCCTTGTTTTGTAGTTTACCTACTCGTGAGGGGCGGACATCATAATTGTTGCCCCAAAGAAAACAACCACTGTTAAGATGACGATAAAATAAGGCAGTAATTAACGCTAACAAGAGATGAGTAATGACAGGTAACGTTTTAACTTAGGCCCGTTTCAAACGTCGTGCTGTTGCCGTGTCGAACTCAATTGGTTTCAAACGTCGTGTAGCACGGCAAGGTTTGCGGCAGTAGCACGACTTGGTGTCAAACGTCGTGCTACTGCCGTGTCGAACTCAATTCATAAATTAACATTTTGGATTGCTTCGTACAACGGCTGGTCAGTGTTTTGATTACGGCACCCGACGATTCGGCAACAGCTTTTTATTCGACGAAATTAAATTCGACGTCTGAAACCAAGTCGTTCTGGAATCGTGCGACAGTCGAACTAGCTAAGACCCACCAGCAGTCGCACGACGTTTGAAATTAATTGGCCGTATTTATACTAGAAGACGGCTAAGTCGTCCAGATGACCTTAACACTTTTAGTTAAGGTGATGTAGTGTAAATTCGGGACGACCTTACCTGCAGACGGCCTTACGCTCAAACTTTGTTTGGCGCGCTAAGAGCCTGGACTTGAGTTCTGTTTCGAACAGGTCGAAGGCGGGAAAAGTCAAATACCCTGAAGTGTAAATAAAACTCAGTTGGAAATGGCGGCATTTTTTCCACTTCTGCAACAGCTATCTAGAAAAAGAGCTCGACAGGATACAGAACAGCTCCAGTTATGGGCAGCAAAGCGACGAGGAACCGAGAGTCAGATGTTTTCGAGTCAAATGAACGAAGAGATGGAAGAAGCACAGGTCTTTGCTCGATGTGGTGTTTTGTTGAGTTCGAATGAAAGGAAAGAGAGAGGCCAGAATGAGCCACGAGATGGCTCTTGGTGGGCATCTGGATATCGGAACTGGAATGATTTTGCTTTTAAGAAACGCTTTTATAATTAGAGTAAAGAAAGATACATTCGATTTTCTTGTCCAAGAAATAAGACATCTCCTTGAAAAGCAACCAACCCGCATGAATCCTGAACCAGTTACACCTGAGAAACAGCTTGCCTATTGTTTATACAGATTGGCTCACGGCTCGTCATATAGCACAGTCGGGGATTTATTTGGGGTTGCTGAATCGACTGCGGCTGTGATTTTCAACGACGTTTGCAGGGTCTTGGTCACTACATTGTATGATAGATATGTACACTTGCCAAAAAGTGCCGATGAGTGGAAACAGGAACTCAAGAACTCCCTTCAAGACTGGGAGTTCCCCTGTGTTGGTGCATGGGACGGCTTCCATGTGTACGTAAGCACTAAACTGAAGAATTTTATAGCTTCAAGAAACGATATTCGGTTTCAAGTATGGGGTTTATTGCCTCAAACAAGAGGTTTCTGTGGGCAGCCGTGGGAGCGCCGGGATCAACTCATGATTCAAGACTTTTAAAGAGCTGTAGCCTGTATAATGAGATCCAGAATAAACAGGTCTTTCCAAATGCAACTGTTGATCTGGAGGAACATGGCGAAATCCCATTCACTACAGTGGGAGACTCTGCTTTTCAGAAACAGCCATGGCTTACAAAGCCATACAGTCAAAACACTAAAGATGCTAAGAAAGTGTACTTTAATAAAAGCCTCTGCTCCGCACGGGTGGTTTCGGAACACGCGTATGGCATGCTAAAAGGACGATGGAGGGTCCTCTATAAGAAGACTGAATGTAGACTACAAAACATCAAGCATGTCATAATGGCGTGCATACTGTTAGACAACATCTGCATTGCCAGGCATGATCCATGCAAGCCAAGGTGGAGACTTGATGTCAGTAGGCTGGATCTTATTCGTAGGCGTGGCAATGGGCATCCAGCATCTGATGCAGATGACGTTAGAATGAGAATCACTAATTGGTTGTGGGATCTAAAACAGCAGAGAACTGCAATGGGGTGAAAATGTCTAAGCAAAAGATTACAAGTATAACTGTCAAGGCCAAAGCTTTTAAGTCATGTCTGGGATGTATGCAAGTCTTGGCCATGCTTTGTATTTCTGCGCCATGAGGCCGGTTTTTTTTTTTTTTTTTTTCACACATGAAAAGTAGAAATATTGCCTCTTGGGGTTGGGGTAACTCTTCTCTCTGCCCCTCCCATCCCTTGTTTAATCAAACTGGAGAAACGGAGGAATGTATCTCTCCTACTGCATTATGGTATTGATAGGGGGTAAAATTCCATTGGTCAGGTGGTCCCCATTTAATGTGACATTGTGAATTTGCAAGGTCTCTATAGTATTCAAAAACACCCCAGCTTTTAAGAAGTATAAGGATGTACAACAGAGCAATGCATACATATTCTTTTAATTCTAAAAGTATCCAAACATCTTGAAATGCATTAGCATAAATGAACCCTGCCAAGCAAAATGGGAACTCATACTAAAAGCAAGAGCAGAATTTGGTACCAGATGCATAACCTATAACAGTTTTTAACAGTGGGGATAGTTCTCAACAACAACAGGTCACTTGTTACCATGATGAAAATCTAGGAGTGATAAAAAATGAAATTTCTGGTGTAAAAGTATTTTTAAGGCCTTGAAAATCTATTATTGTGAAGTCTTCCCTGGCATCTCAGGGCCAGGATATCAATAGTCCTGGGTGGGTCTTTCTTCTATACTAGGGGCCTTCGTTTTCTTTTGTTTTGTTCTGTAAATGTAAAAATTACCTTAAAAATCAGATATGAAGGTAGCTGTATGGTAAGAAAAATATTAATCGGTTTTGAACTGTATTGTTCTAGTGAATAACTCTCTGAAGGAGTCAATATGACATGATCCATGCTTGTAGGTGTGGATGAAAATAACCGTTTAACTACTGTTTTCTGCAATGTGCTAAAGAATTGAAATGTTGTCAAACAAGACATCAAATCATTTCTGAAAAAAAATATAGTTGAAAGAAAGTCAGGCCAAGAATGCCTCAAGTGTTTGACTCCTTGTAGAGTTATTCTGTACCATATGTAATATCAGTAATGTGAAAATGCAGCAAACGAAGGAGCTGCAAGATAAGTATATCTCATTTGTTGAGTTTGAATTAAACTGTGCTCAATGTAATCCCATTTACCAAACACAACTATATGCACTGAGAGACTCAGATCTCTACCGTGAAACATATAACACAGTGTATGTATGACCCTAATGAGCCATTAATCTTGTAACTGATCATGATCAGAGTCAGTTTGGGTTAAGTATAGTCTATTACTATTAAAGGTCTGTATAATGTTTAGCATGTTGGTGCACTTTGTCTGGATGAAAGCCAGTGGGATAACTGGGATAGGTTGCGGCAGCCTCTGGAAAATGGTATCCATCGTTGTTATACATAGGTCGAGGTTGAGTGTTCATTGCCATACTGCCATATGGAGGAGGGGTTGTTGTAGCATTGCCATCATCTGCATCATACGCATCTCGTGTTCCCTGTTCAACTGAGCTTGTTTCTCTTGAAAATCTAGAAAGGCACACTCTCTTTTCTCTTCAGCCTTGAACCATAACTCCATCCGTTCCTGCTGTGTGTTGCCCATGCTTTTGAAGCTGTCACTTAGCTCTGAAAGTGCTTGTGCTTGGGAAACGGGTTTCTTCTTTCTTCTTACTGGTTTTGCGCATAATGGTTTTGTGGTTACTTTTATGCCCTCCTTTGTTTCAGTTCCTGAGCTAGCTGTGCATGAGCTACAATAAAAAATCAATTATTTAATTAAAACATATCTGCTGTATGCAATTAAATTGGTTCTCTTGGCTTTAGTGAACAGGGGTGTAGCTACCACATATTTCCATATAATTTTGCAAGTGATGGAAACCCAGGGTTTGTTTTATGACTATACAAACAGTCTTGTACGTAATTTTTCTAATGAAGTGACACTAGTGAAAACATTGCAAGTGGGAAATATTATTCTATCCCATATCACCGGTAACTGCAAGATCTGAAAAGTAAGCTCTTCCCTACTGACCCTAAACCTTTTGTCAAAATACTGGCTACACCCCAACTACTGGTATATTACTGAGGTCATGTTTTGATTGGTTGAGGCCATTTTCTGAAATCACAGGTTATATGGTATATCTTGTGAGTAGCAAACATCAGTGATTTTGACACCGAAATAAAGGTAAAAAATAAAAAAAAACTTACATTTTCATGGAAACATTCAACCATTCAATTCCTCTTTTGCTCTGACGAAGGGCTAGCACTCGAAACGTCAGGACAGACTTTTTCAACCTTTCATTTCATTTCATTTATTTGCCAATTCTTTTGGATACATTTGTTCATTTAAGTATTAAAT
>JAEMWC010000486.1:420000-440000 GCA_016490735.1 Pachyseris speciosa
AAATGCACGAGACATAGCTAAGGAAACTCGCGACAATTCTAACCAGCAATTCTAGCTGCTCTAAACCAGTCCTGCTTAATTATTTAAAATTTAACTCTGCTATTTGCATGAACTGACGATGGCATTTGAACAAGCTGAAACCTGTAGCAGGACAAACTTTTCTTTATACATCAGGCATGAAAAGCTAGACATTATCAAAGGAGACGTCTTCAATTCAGAGTCACTGGTTCCAGTCCTTGAAGGGAAAGATGCCGTGATATCGTGTCTTGGGGTACACGGCACAAGCGTCTTCAAACACACAAAACTCTACTCAGAAACAATAACGTCAATCACATCTGCTATGGCAAAGTAAGTATTTTGAAATTAGTTCGCTGCTGGCGTAAAAATAACCGGAATCTCTGCCGGATATTAAATTGCGCAAGGGAAATAATGCGACCAATTTTGAGAAACGATTTGCAAGACCACTGGGAATTCCTTTGTGAACGCCACCGTTTTCTTTTTTTTCGTGGGAAGGGGTGGAGGGGAGGTGGTAGTTCGTAGAAAATTTGGAAGAAATGCCGAAACTACAGTGAATCCCCGATATTGTAACGAACCGCGTGGAGCAGGGATGGCGCCGCCTAGTCCCTAGGCGTTCTCGGCTCGGTCAAACCTAACTGTTAGCGTTGACGTCACCGAGAAAGCCAAGCAAATACTGCCAGATCCACCATAAGTAACACTGAAATATGCACGACGTTGCTACACAAAGGATGGGTGGCAAGCTCCACATCGATCGCACTCGGCCTCCCACTCTGAATCTACAAAAATTATGCTCACCATAAAAAATGTGCGGCGAAGTACATGTAACTTTAATATGAACACGAGTGAACTTTGAACGGAAAAGCAACGCAAAATAACGGACAAAAAAAGTTATTCCACAAAGTTAGAACTTACCGTCGTTTGTGGACACTTCCATTATCTTGGATTTTTGCATCGGCAGGAAGCTTTCACACGATACGGCGTGGAAACAAGTAAATTACAACCAGGGGTTTTTTTGCGCTAAAATCGGGTATACGAAACATCAAGTTAAACGATATAGTTTTATTTTTGTTTTCCAACAATGCGTTCTATTGTCATGTTTATCACCGCAGTTTGTGTGTTATTTCTTGTTAAGGGGAAAAGAGGGAACGCCTTGGGACTAGGCTGTGGATGGCGTAGTGGTGAGACAACACGTTCTCAGGCTTGAATTCAGGATAATCCTGAGTTGTCAATTGATCATAAATTCGCTGATATCATGAATTCAATCTGCTGGTCGAGTTGGAAAAAAAAGTCCTGGGAACCTTATTTATTTGTAGAAAAGAAAAATTGTAACCACTGGATAGGATTTGTACCAGGAGGTTCCGTTACTGGGAGCGGCTTCTTACCACTAGACCACTGAAGTGCGAGATACCGGCTGAATTTACAATTAGATATTTATTAGCGTCTCACGTAGAGTATCACCGATCTACAGTGATTATGCCTAAGCGCTGATTTTGGAAAGGTTTAGCTTTGTGTTGATGTTTGGTGACAAACCTTTGCTATCGACTATCTAAAATTGTTTCTTAGCGGGTGAGTGTATAGTTTTAAAGCAGGATTTGGGACAAGTGCGTGAATTCTATTATGTTCAAAAGCTGAAAATTTCTGCAACCATTAGCGTAGTGGTCGAGTGGTTAAGGGAAGGATTAATAAGCGAGCAGTCGTAAGTTCGAGTCCTGTCGGATTTTTCCTTTTAAAAAAATATGTCCGTTTCCCAGAGTTCTGAGCGACCTAATAAGCCTTGAAATACAGAGCGATTTAACAATTCAGGATAGTAGCGAATTCCAGTGTGAGAACGGGTTGGGTGAGAGCACTCGTCTCCCACCAATGTGGCCTGGGTTCGATTCCGACCCTTGCTCTCAAAGGTTTACCAACATTTCCAAATTCCAATTCGATCCTCGTCAAACAAAGTTTGTTTTTTTTTTTTACAGCAAAGTCCCCGTCATAACTTACGATATTCTTTATCCCGGCCAAAGTAACAATAAAATGTACGGAAGATTACGAAATCCCCGCTATAACGAACGTAATCCAGAAATTGGCCCTGAAATAATGAATAATTGCAATCACTCGACTGAAGCTGCAGCCGAAACAGATCAACAGAGGTCAAAATTATGTATCAGATTGTTACATATAATAATAATAATAATAATAATAATAATAATAATAATAATAGATAGATAGATAGATAGATAATCGATAGTTTATTAAAATGTGTACATGGTAGTCCGAAGACTGAATTGCGCAACATACAAAAAGGTATATAAATTATTAAGGACATCTACGATACAAATTAAAAAAGGTAATCAGAAACCTGTATTAATATAAATTAATACATCATACCATCAAAATTATGTACAAATGCTCCGTTATTAAGAAACAGATAAGTATTAATGGCACATGCTTGGGATAAAAGAGTTCTTGAAGCGATTTGTGTTCGTACAAGGCGTGGCGTAGGTCCTGGGACGTCTTAGGTTATACCTAAAATTCCTCTTTTGGGGTAACAGCGTTGACAGCTTGTGCCCTGGACATGACGTAATGGAATTAAAAAGCTCATTGCATAGTGCCACGCGCCTGGCGTGCAATGTTGTACATATTCGACTGTGAAGTACGGAACGTTTCACTGAGAGATCTAACGTTAATTAAGGAGCCTCGATATAGTTTTTTTGGCCTTGGGGTGTACATGTTGAAATAAAAATGTCCTATAGAAGACAAGCTTCGATTTCCTTGACACTACAACATCTTTTGGACGTATGATCAAAGTTTATTTTCTCATTGGTTTCCAAGCAACAGCTGTTACCATAGCGACAGTAACGCGTGGTTGTTCATTTTGAAAAAGGTGCATTCGAATTCCAGTCAGACACTTCATAACGAAACTTCAAGAGTGTAAACTACTTAAGAGCAGTTTGCTGTAAGAACCGACTAAGGTATGCAAGATACAAAAAAGCGATTTTCCCAAACTTTGCCAAAATAAAGGCCAAAGTGAACTAGATCTAAAAATATATGTTTCCGTTCGTTTAGGTTTTTATTTTTTTTTGTTTTGATGCATTTTTTTGGATTTGCGCATGGAGGCAGCCTAAATCAAAGCCGAAATTGGGAATTTTCCGAAACCTCTTGCTTATATATCGAGAGCGTTCATGAAAAAATTAACCCAGGAAGTCAAACTATCTTATATCCTTGGTTATTAACGGTGTCAAATTACAACAGATTACGACAACCGAATTTAGGCAATATTCAACGCTTAAAAAAGCACTCTGGTACATGGCTTTACCCAACAAGACTATACTCCGGGAAAGAACAATCATTTCAACTACACATTGGTCGAAAAAAAAAATTGGGGTAAATGAAAAAAACGGTGAATCCTGAGAGCATTTTCAAAACAGGTCACTTCAGTAATATGAGCGACCTTTTGACCTTTCATGTCAATGGGTCATCATCAAACGGCAGCTCTTAACATGTTATTTTCGTTCACCGGAATACGTTTCTCGTTGCTTTAGTTTGCTTTACTATCACGTTTTTAAGTAGAAGAAGCTAGACTTTTGAATTTGGAGGCATCTACTCGCAATGTTAAACAACGCATGGGTATATTTTGAAATTTGAACTAACTTGTATTTTGACGGTTACGATATGTTGATCGCCGAATTGTACATTAAAACCGTGATTTATACAACGGCGGTATCAACAACGAATTTAAAGTCAATTTAATGAATGCTTAGAAAATATTCCTTACCTTAAGCAAATTTCCCTGGCTCCAAACCATAGAGTTTTAGCGAACTCATACCGAGAGCGCCGAGCCATGTGGCATGCTTGGCAAGTTGTGACCACTTGTTCGATGTCACGCAATATCAAGAAGTTATCGTGTTTATCATAGAAACAGAATACCACCTCCATAGATCAATTTTTCATGCCGAATTTAGTATATCGGAAAGTTTCAGAAAAGCAGTTTTGCTTATCGATTGTAACCGATAATCGATGATTAATCAATAATCGCAACTAGCTGTTCAATAATTACCTGAATCTATTACTATGGCCTACCATCGAATTAACATTGATTTCATCGGCTCACTTAGTGTCTCATTAGCCGTCTTTGCCGTCGCGTGATAGCTTGTCATAATAATGAACATGTTAGATATGAGTTCAAATCTATTATTAGAGGCATGCCACTGAGCTTCTGAAGCCTAGTATCAGTCGATTCCAAAAGCGCACATCCCCCCCCCCCTCCCCGGCGCAAACGCCCTGGAATTTGAGCGGTCAAATGCCCCACCGTCAGGGCCTCAAAAAGGGCAAATCAAGTATAAATCTATAGCAAATGCATGAAGCATTTTGGCACGCCTCCCGCTCACAATAAATATTTTAATCTGAAGTCGCTTACCTTTGCAAACCAAATCCGAAAAAATGTGCGCCAAAACTCTTTTTCGATCAGTTTTGTCGGCACTCGAAACTTTGAATAAAGGCATATCAACCGTATTTTTAGTAAACAACCGCCGGGAAAACCTGCGCGGAATCTTGAAGTGAAGGGAGCGAAGCAGCTCCCGTGGTGAATGAATGAATGTTTGCGCGCGAAACCCTTTAGCTGGCGACCGCCGACCAGTGATTAGCCGATAGTCAAATGCCCCACCGTGCGAGACAAATTTCGGGTCAAATATCCGGGGTATGTCCGGGGGGGGGGGATGGACGCTCTTGGAATTGACTGCTATATTAAAAGAACCTGGCATTCAATCGCCAATAACAACTGTCTCTTCTATGGGCATCCTGGTTTTATGTTATTCATGTTTTGGACAGCCCATAGAGTACTAAAGTGATGACGTCATAAGAACTAAATTTGTAAAATTGTGGGATTTGTTCGGATATTCAGAAAGAACACGATCAAAACGACCTCCTTGCCAAAAAAATGCATTTTCTTACAGTTTGAGCGAGATATTAGCACCGTTATGCTCTGCTGACTCCATACAAATCCTTCTAAATTTTACTCAGTTCCCAACGTTATGAACCGAGTCAAATTTAGAAGGATTTGTATGAAGTCAGCAGAGCATAACGGTACTAATATCTCAGAGCCAATTTGCCTTTAAATGCTGATTTGTAGCAAGTTAGCATCTTTCATCTTGCTCTTTCTGAAAATCTCAACAAATCCCATAATTTCAAAAAATCTAATATTTGTGACGTCACACTTTAGTACTCTATTAGCTGGGACCAAGAGAAGATAAAAGGTAAGAGAATTAATCCCCCATATAGGCCCTATGCCCATCGTAATCCCTCTTAAGTTATTTTAGATGTCTTCCAAGATAAGGTGTTCCGAAGAGGGTTGAGTGATAGCCAATCAGATGTCCCCATTTTGACAGCTCCCACGCAATGCTTCGCGTCATTCGCGATTTACCATCAAACAAAATGGCAGAGGATGTGGGAAGAAAGGTGTTTATACATTTTGTGGACGAACGTGACTTCAAGGAAGTGAGTGTAGCAGGGAAACGCAAATTGAAAAAGATTGGTGCCTTAGGATTTGTTTTAACAGCCCTCAGTGCGGAAAGTTCAAGCGAGGACGACGAAGTCGAAGTCGACTCGACCAGCAGTGAAATGGATAGCGCTGATGAAAACAACGATGAAAATACCGAAGGGAGCTGCAGCTCTGGGCCCAGTTGTTCGAAAGCCGATTAACTTAATCCAGGATTAGCGTAAACTTTGCTTGCAGTTTTTAACCTTTTGTATGAGAGTTTCTTTTGCTGCTTTTTGCCTTTCAGGATTGACGTCCTCTAACCTGAAATTTTACAGAATATCAGCATTGAACAATGTTTCTGGATAGAGAAATAAACTCCTTGGTTAATTTTTAATCTTGGATTAGGGTTAATCGGTCTTCGAGCAACCCGGCCCTGAAGAATTATCTGAAAACCCAGAAAGCCAAACGAAAAGGTCAGGAAAAGCAGCTGCAAGCAATCGAAAGCCAAAGGCTTCATCTTCCAAGAAGACAACCCAGGCGCGTAAAGTAAAAACAGCTTAATAACTAGTACTGAAGACGAAGTTGAAGAATTGTGTGATAAGCTGGAAATAAAGAGAGCGGAACTTAATGGTGAGACAAATCTTGTACGGGCTTTTCACGGAGATCTTGAAAACTAGTTCTCTTACGGCTGCTTCATTCTTGAGGTCCACGGTTCCACGTTCAGCGCAATCCAAAATATTCACACGGACCTCGTAATCTCCCGAAGGTGAAATGAGCAGCTTTGCTGAACTTTCCGCTTGAAAGTTCCGCACTGAGGGCTGTTGAAACAAATCCTAAGGCACCAATCTTTTTCAATTTGCGTTTTCCTGCTACACTCACTTCCTTGAAGTTACGTTCGTCCACAAAATGTATAAACACCTTTCTTCCCACATCCTCTGCCATTTTGTTTGATGGTAAATCGCGAATGACGCGAAGCATTGCGTGGGAGCTGTCAAAATGGGGACATCTGATTGGCTATCACTCAACCCTCTTGGGAACACCTTATCTTGGAGGACATCTAAAAATAACTTAAGAGGGATTACGATGGGCATAGGGCCTATATGGGGGATTAATTCTCTTACCTTTTATCTTCTCTTGCTGGGACTCAATTTAGCCAGTTAGAGCGGTTTTCAATTGAGTGTCGAAAGTAATTATGGTTTTGCTTTGGTTTTGCATTGCTTCGCTCTTTGATTGGCCAGGAAAACTCGCGCCACTTTCTCAGCCAATGAGAAGCAAAACCAAAACCAATCGTGACTTGCACGCGCGTATTTTCCCGCGCTTTGCGCCGGCTACATGTAATTGCTTCGTATTCTGATTGGCTCATTGCACTGCTTACTTCTGTTGTGATTGGCTGGAGTAATTGTTTCATCTGGCACGTTTAAAGTTGACTTGTCATCCTTTACCGCCCACCTTATTCGCCTTCGCACCCTGTCACCACAAGTACCTTTTTTGCTGACTTTGCAGACTACCTGGAAACTTTAATTCTCTCAACTGAACCATTACTTATTACTGGCGATTTCAACGTCCACGTTGATGACTCAACTAATCCCGATGCAACAAGACTATTAGACCTGTTAGATTCAATGGGTCTTTGTCAGCATGTTACTCATCCAACACATGAACTTGGGCACACAATTGACTTAATTATCACGCGTCAATCAGATTCCATCATCTGCGGCTCACCGGTCACGGATCATCTTTTCTCAGATCATTTATCCGTATTAACTACGCTAAGAGCAACTAAACCGAAAATCATATGGAAGGAAAGAGTTTACAGGAAAATTAAATCTATTGACTTGGACTCTTTCTGCAGTGATCTAGCAGCTTCCAAACTCTGTCAAGACACCCCAGGGGAGTTGGATGAGCTTGTAGATTGTTACAATAGAACTTTAACATCTGTTCTTGACAAACATGCTCCGTCTCAGCGCAAAATCATTCCCCAAAGGCGACGCATCCCGTGGTATAACGATCAGATTTTAGCAGCGAAAAGGATGAGAAGAAAAGCAGAAAAGAAATGGCGTTTATCAAACTCCACACACGACCTAACTGCATATAAATCTGCAAGAAACTTCGCTACAAATTTGACTAAAAAGGCGCGCTTTGATTTTTATCAGAACCTCATACAAGAAAACAGTTCGGATCAAGGAACGCTCTTCAGGGTCTCAAAACAATTATTAAATCAAAACTGTGATGTTCCACTTCCTCCTCATTTTAGTAAAACGTTGCTTGCAAATGAGTATAAGATCCAAATTCAAAGAGTGCACTAATGAAGATTGTCAAGATTGTGCTCCCATTATGGATCCACAATCTCCGTCATTTAGCAGTTTCCAAGCAATCACCGAAGAAGAAGCTCACAGCATTATTATGAATCTGGCTAAGAAATCGTCTGCTCTTGACCCGATACCCACACCTCTGGTAGTCAAATGTATTGATGTCCTTCTACCAGTGATAACTAAAATGATAAACATTTCACTTGATAGCGGTTATTTTCCCTCGGCATGGAGAGAAGCCTTAGTTTTGCCAACTCTTAAGAAGGCTGGTCTCGACACTGTTTTCAAGAATTACCGGCCTGTAAGTAATCTTTCCTTCATTTCAAAAGTAACTGAAAGAGCTGTGTTTATTCAAATTGACAATCACATGAAAAAACACGATCTTTACCCGCCGCTACAATCTGCGTACAGAAAGAACCACAGTACAGAAACGGCACTCTTGAAAGTTACTAACGATATTCTGATGAAAATGAATTCTCAGCATGCTGTTCTACTTGTCTTATTAGACTTGAGCGCAGCCTTCGATACAGTTGATCACGGTTTACTTCTGCGTAGACTTCAAACTTCATTTGGAATTTCTGGAGCACCATTAGATTGGTTCACCTCGTACTTGATGGCCAGAAGACAACGTGTTTCTATTCCCGGCGCCCTCTCTGACAGTTGCTCTGTTGATTGGGGTGTTCCACAAGGATCCTGTCTAGTTCCCCTATTATATATCATCTACTCTTCAAAACTATTCCATATAATTGAACGACATCTTCCAGACTCTCATTGCTATGCGGATGATTCACAATTATATCTTTCCTTCAAGCCTGACGTGTTGTCTAGCCAACAAGACGCTACATTTGCCATGCAAAATTGTATAAAGGACATACGCTTGTGGATGGAACACGACAAACTCCTTCTCAACGATGAAAAAACGGAATTTCTTATCATAGGAACCCGACAACAGTTAACTAAAGTTAATATTTCTTCGATTACCGTGGGCAACTCTGATGTAATGAGACCGTCAGTTGTGAAAAATCTCGGTGTTTTTATTGATGACAAGCTGTCGATGAACTCCCAAGTGAACAAAATTTGTAATACATCATTCTATTATCTTCATAACATTATGCGAATAAGAAAACATTTATCGCGTAAATCCACCGAGACCTTAATTCATGCGTTTGTGTCAAGCCGATTAGATTACTGCAACAGCTTACTCTATGGACTTCCACAAGTACAAATTGAAAAGTTACAAAGAGTTCAGAATGCAGCTGCAAGACTAATTTTTAAGGAACCGAAGTTCAGTCATATCACACTAGTCTTATATCAGCTTCACTGGCTTCCAATTAAGTACCGCATTGAGTTTAAAATTCTGCTCTTTACCTTTAAAGCTATTCACGGCATGGCACCCGATTATATCTGTAAATTGATCAGTCGAAAATCATCAACTAAACATTTACTCAGATCTAGCCAAAGAATTATGCTTGAGATTCCTAGTGGCAAGATACTGTCAACACTTGGAGGAAGAGCTTTTTGTTATGCAGCCCCGAAGCTTTGGAACAATCTGCCCTGTAAAATATCCAGCCTTGACTCTCTTTCAAGTTTTAAGTGTCACCTCAAAACGTATCTTTTTAAACAAGCTTTTAACTTGTAAATCTTATACATTTTAATTCGTCAAATATTTATCGTTTACCTTGTAAATATTATTATTATTATTATTATTATTATTATTATTATTTATACATTAATTTATTTTTAATCATAATTGCTTGTAAATTTCATTTATTTTTAATCATTTATTAAATTGTAAAGCGCATTTGATCATGTTCGGCATGAAAAATGCGCTATATAAGTTTCAATTATTATTATTATTATTATTATTATTATTAATTGCTTTGGTTTTGGTTTTACGACACTCAATTGAAAAGCGCTCTATATATTTTTTTCTGTCTTATTGTTTTTAACACCGGTAATACGGATCAGAAAAATAAGCGTGGGTTCATGGCTTAAATTTTGCGAGTAATAATAGACGATTTAATCAATATTAATCGTACGCGTTATCGACTACTAATCAATAAAAAAATATAGAAATGTTCATCATGTATTAGTCATTAATTACCGGTATTATTCGATTAATTAGTAACAATTATTACCGATCGTCGTCTATTTTCATTGATTATTGGTTTTATTTATTCATCAGACTGGGAATACAAGGCCTTTCAATTTAAACTGAGAAGGTCTTAGACGGCGCAGGAGCCACACCCGGGAGTGCGGTACTCCCTGTAATGGCCTATATGGGGAGGCTCCGCCCGATAGGGGTACCTCTTTCACGCTTCAGGTATATGAAAGAGTAGGGATTTCACGAGTCGAAGTATATGAAAGGGTAGGGTAATCTGTCATTTAAGTATTTAAAAGACACATACCTTATGACTGTACTGTTCGCTACATGAAAATGACGAGAAGACTTCTTGTGAAAGGGGTACCATTTTCCAAATGGAAGGTGTACGAAAGGGGTACCATTTGTGAATGGAGGGTATACGAAAGGGGTACCTTTTCTGCCAAAAATGGTATATAAAAGGATAAGGGGTCAGCTAGCGTTTTCGGAAAGAAAATAGTTCCCTAGAAAGTTCGTGGAAATTTCATTTCAGCTTGCATTTTCTCAAAGGAAGATTTTGTTCCCTAACATTTTCGGGCAATTAAAACAGTGTAACATGTTAAGAGCTGCCGTTTGATGATGTCCCGATGACATGAAAGGTCAAAAGGTCGCTCATATTACTGAAGTGACCTGTTTTGAAAATGCTCTCAGAATTCGCCGTTTCATTTACCCCAATTTTTTTCGACCAATGTGTAGTTGAAATGATTGTTCTTTCCCGGAGTATAGTCTTGTTGGGTAAAGCCATGTACCAGAGTGCTTTTTTGAGCGCTGAATGTTGCCTAAATTCGGTCGTCGTAAGCTCTGTTGCGGGACGTAAATTTTAAAATTCCGTCAAAAATTGAAGTTAATCTTTTATTTAAATTTGACACCGTTAATAACCAAAGGAAATAAGATATTTTGACTTCCTCGGTTAACCTTTTCACGAACGCTCTCGATATATAAGCAAGGGGTTTCGGAAATTCCCAATTTTCTGCCGCCATGTGCAAAATCCAAAAAAATGTATAAAAAATAAATAAAAACCTAAACGACTGGAAACATCATGATATTTTTAGGACTAGTTGACTTTGGCCTTTTTATTTTTGGCAAAGTTTGGGAAAATCGCTTTTTTCTATCTTGCCAACCCTTAGTTGGTCCTTACAGCAAACTGCTCTTAAGTTCCACAAATTGTAGGCCAAATTAGAAAAGAATCTGTACGAGCGTTTTCAAGTTAATTGCAAATAAAGCTTTGGATGCCGGTTTTGTTCATTCTCTTTCTTCATGGTATGAAAAAGATTAATATTTCACATTGAGCCTCCTAGGTAGCTGCTATTTTAAAATATTGAAACTACGGACAAGTGACAAAGCTCCTAATTTCATACTTCAATTTCTTACAATCACAGCCACCTAGGAGATTCAATGTAAATTGAAAATACTTTGCTACCATGATAATTCCTTAAACAGAAAATGAAAGTGTAAATGTGTAACATTTCCTTGCAAAGCTTGAAGAAAAATTAGGGAATGAGCAAAACGACAGAAACGAGCCTTTAAAAGTTATTTGCAATTTACTTGAAAACGCTCTTACAGATTCTTTTCTAATTTGGCCTACAAGTTGTGAGACTTGAGTAGTTACACTCCTGAAGTTTCGTTTTGAAGTGTCTGACTGGATTTCAAGATAATTCACCTTTTTCAAAATGAGATGCCACGTGTTACTGTCACTATGGTAACAGCTGTTGCTTGGAAACCAATGAGAAAATAAACTTTGATCATACGTCTAAAAGATGTAGTAGTGTCAAGGAAATTGATACTTGTCTTCTACAAGAAATTTTGATTTCAACAGGTACACCCCAATCCCCGCCCCCCCACCCCCCAAAAAAAACTGTATCGAGCCTCCTTAATTCATGTCAAGCGAAACGAATGCAAGGCAGTTGGGGAGAACAAGTTAAACACTGATTAACAAAATGGCAAAAATACAATAGTTAACTTTACTGTCCGAATCCCGGGGAGGGGGAGTGCAAAAAAAATTAATACGGTGAGGCTCCGTCTCGAGGTCCGAACCCTAACCCTATTATATACCATTTTTGACAGAAAAGGTACCCCTTTCGTATACCTAAAACAGGAAGTCTTGTCATTTTCATGTAGTGTTCAATAATTCAAACAATACAGTCATAAGGTATGTGTGTTCGAAACATTTCAATGAAAGGCCCTTTTAAATACCTAAATGACAGATTTCCCTAACCTTTCATATACTTCGACTCGTCAAATTCCTACCCTTTCATATACCTGGAGCGTGAATAGCGTACCCCTTTCGGACGGAGCCTTTGCGAAGTCACAAATAGCGAATTGATCGGACTTGAGAATAAATAGATTCTGCTAGCCGGAACCGGCTATCACAATAGTAGTATACAGGGCACTTAACAACAACAACAAGCCATAACATTTTGCACCGGAAGGTTACATTTAATCTCATTTATATATTATGACAAATTGACCTTTGTCGGTATCACACGTTTTATGTCCGTAAACAAACAGTTTTCGCCTAATCTGGAATCGATCTGTTGTTTGTCATTACTTGTCAATCTTGCCCAGTTCATTATTGAGAACAAAACAATGTTTCTTCTTCCCATAAAACCTATTTAATCAACTGTTTCTGGTCTTTTTGTTCAAAACCCCTATAACTCGAAGCAATTCGAGTTACCGGGGTTCAACTGTACGTTCATTCTCTAAGGAACCGGTTATTTATAACATTTTTCGGTGTAACACCGTGCAAAACTCCCTGATGCAGTAAAATGCATGTCGCCATAAAATGTCTATTGTACCCATTAGGTTTGTGTATCGGTTATTGACCTAGAGGGAGGGGATATGCGACATTTTCCCCTCCTGCCGGCCAATCTCCAGGTGGGGTTAGTTACTAATTTTTCTCGAGAATGTTAGAAAGTCCTTAAAAAAATAGATAAGACTGTTTTTCCTCTGATCATCAAACGACTCTAAGCTGGTCCTAAATTGTATCAATTAGGAGTAATCTGCAGAGAATAGTGTGCGTCACATCATGGGGAACTCGGAAGGAACCAGGAAATCCCAAACTGATGGAGTGGTTAATGAGGCCAATTATAGCGGCAGGGTTCATTCATGATATGGCATTAATGGAAAGCATTTTGATGGAGTCAAACCTGTGTTACACTGTCGTGCGTCCTCCAGGACTGACCAATGGTAAGCATAATTCTTCTTCTCAAAACTCCTGGTATGTCACTCATTGGTTTGGAGGGAGTCGCAGTGAGTTTCGTTACAAAGAAAAAACAAACAAACATAGAATCACTTTAACGAATAACACCGGGAGGTGGATGGTGGGGGCTAGGGTAATCCATATCTATACAGGGAGGTTTCGAATCTGAAAACAAACTTAAGGGCGCTGTTACGTTGTGCAATGTTTCGTGCAACTTGTCTCGCAATGGCTTGCACTAAACATTGTACCAAGTGTACCGTGCAACGACCAAAATCGTTGCGAGTCAAGTTGCACGAAGCGTTGCAGAAAGTAGAACTCGAGGTTTGTCTTGATAAGTTCCAAAAAATGAGTCGCCTTTTCACTGGAACAGTCTGGTAATAATGCGTTGAGAGATTGAGTGCTCTTACACCCAACATTCTGTTTAACATTCTGTGAGTAAATCTTACTAAAGAGCGCGGGTTTGGTGTCCAAACATGTTGATGTTTGAATCCCTGCCCAAACGATTATCAAACACGACCAAACACGATCAAACAGGAGCAAACAAGGTGGCCACGACATACGACTTAACCCTTACCAGAAGTGAATTCCACAAATAAATACAATCATAGTCCAATAAAGGCTACGGGTTAACTTTCGTTTTGGTTTTCCGATCCTTACCTGAAAACTGGCTCGTGTTCACTGCTCTTCTACCGCATAACTAGACATGAATCTTAGAGTTTCTATCGCCCCGAAGTAACTCACAATTCCTCACGAGAACCGGCCGTCTCATTATTTTTTACTAGAACCAACCAACACATCTATTTGTCAGGAGACGTTTGTCTTCGGTCAATTAGGCAGTTTTCCTCGCAGTAGCGACAAAGCATCCGTCAAAAATTTAAACGCCCTTGCGTACATTTTTGTGGCTACTGTTGCTATGGCAACAGTATCCACATTGCTATCACTTGTATGCAAGTTAGTTCGGACACAATCGGAACTGTTCGGAAATGCGATCATTCAACGACTGATCCTCACTCCGTTGGTTACAATTTGTAGTTTTGGAGGCTTATCGTCGGCGCAATTCGATCAGTCATCGGGTGATAATCACCCGGCTCGAAGCATGCGTTTGCCTTTCGTCCAGCGATGCAGGCAAGGTCGCAGTTTGCTGCTGGTTTGCACTTAAACTTGGGCACGGATCTCACTCAGTGTCTCAATTAGTATCCTTGACATAGTACGGTGGTCTAGTTAGATTGTACAAGAAAATGTTGATCGCAGACTGAGTTGTGTTTGTTTAAAGGCCAAGACGGGTGGCCACATACGGCAGCGTTCAGCCAATTCCAGCGCTTCTTAAAGTAAGTTTCAGTTAATAGAAGGTTTTCGAAATTTTCCAGCTAAGTGACGATTACAGACTCTATGTGTTTGTTTGACAGCAAAGGCGAGTGTCATTTGAGTGTTTTGACTGTTTATGGACCGAGGTTTTCAAGTCGAAGAGTGCTCTTTGAATCGACATGTTTTTCTGGCGTCCATGACAATCGGACCAGCCATGTACTGCAAGATCTCGTGTGACTGTTAACTCACAAGAATAACAACTGAAACGTGTGGCACCCCTTTCTCGTGAAAAAGAAAAAAATTCAAAAGTAACCACAAGAAGTCCTCGACTGCCTATTTTTCGAGTTTGCGTAATAGTTAGTCAGTAAGGGCAATAACCATTCAAACAAACCATCCGGCTGGGCATTTTCAACGTTACAGCCAAATTCGTTGTATCGCACTGCGTGTTTTGCAAACTTCGAAGGTATCTTTGGTTTTTCTGTTCCGCCAATCATCTGAATGGGGGCGGGGTTATGTAACTGTAGCCCAATCAGAACACGTTGCGTTTTGATTTGCATAACCCCGCCACCACTCAGATGATTGGCGGAACAGAAAACCTAAATTTGTTTTCGGAAACGCGCATCGCGATATAACGAATTAGGCGACTATTATGTTTCTTAATAACATACGTCATGCAATGGCATCAACTGTAAAACCCAAACACACAAGTAAAACTGCACCAGAAAAACCGGTGGTCCTTAATTCCAAGAACTTTACACATGAAATGACTTGCCCCGCTCAATTTAATGACCCGACAGAATACTGAATTCCTGGGTTTTACGAGTAAATTGTAAGGATGCTAGGATAAGGTAAATGTTAGCACGTATGGAAATGCTTCACAATTGACTACTGAAAGGTGTATAAAATGTGTTCTTGCAGATCCAGCCAAAGCTGACTACACAGTCGCTGAAGCGCAGTTTGTGCCAGGTGCGTCATGGTTCATACCACGAGCGGATGTTGCAGACTTCATAGTATCTTCTCTTCAGAAAAGTGACTGGGATGGAAAGTGCATGGCGATAGGTAGAGAGGCATGATATGGTGTTTGACAGATAGCTCGTGTTGCAAAGTGATTGGTTAACACTATCATAAACAAGAAACCTTGTAGCCCCACGTAACGTAAGGTATAAATACATGTATGGGAGAATGATTGATTGATTGATTGATTATAATTGACCAGGGTCAATAGGGGAAAATCTTTCATTAGATAGATATTAATGAAACAAGCAGTAAATTATAAAAACGCATTGGGATTTCGAAACTTGTACTTTCTTTTACTGTTTGCTTTATTCAACATTGAAAATGTGTGTAAATCAACAAGTTCTTGGTAAAAAATCTCGTTCGTGGTCTTGACCGAACTCGACCTTCAGATTGCCCGTAAACTGGTCGAAACGTTATTCTTTCTCATTGTTGACTTTTACTGTAAAAATGTTCTACGTGACTTTAACAGAGCAGTATCTGGGGAATAAAGACCAATTAAGAAAGTGAGATTGTTTTCATGAGCAATTTAATAAACCGTGGTATCTACAGAAAGGCGTTTATGCATCCACGAATAGACTGCCTGCAGTGTCTTTCTACTGATAATCTACAAGGCAAAGCTGTAACGATTAAATCATCCGACGACGTAATCATATTATCACGAGTATAGTATTTTATGCATTTCTCAAATCCGCCGCATAGTTTCTATGTTTTCTCTTAATTCTTCGAGAACGTCATCAATGGTGGTAACCTCTGACCTTTCTTTAACAGTTTAATAACAAACTTGATTGATCGATCGAACGCTTGAAACCAACTGCCCTGTGGTGTATGCGATGACTCATTACGTGGCCGCCTGTCACGCATGTTTCATGTGATCGCTCAAGCGCCAATTGGTTTCTTTTCACTCCTGAAGCGATCTTTGACGAGCGGATAGAAACTAGCCTCAGTGGTTATAGATGAGATAGTTACGGCCACGAGCGATTTGCTATGGATGAAATATACCATGCGAACATTGCAAACTGAAAAAATAGAATATTGTTCGTAAAGGCAATATAAGCGATAATGTGTTTTGTTCGGATGCAAAAGTACCCCAAGGTCATGCGTCGACAAATAATCACTTAATTGATAGAGGTTACCACCAAGTGCAAAGCTCTTTGAGTCACGGCTAATGACAATTCGCTAGAATGTTCGCTTTTCGTATCACGGTTATGCGCGTTTCTTATCATTTGTCAAAGGCTGCTTTCTGATTAGCCTGGGACCAGGCTCCGCAGTGGCGTAACTGAGCGAAAAGAAAGAAAGAAAGAAAGAGGGGAAAAAAGAAAATCGCGATTCCTCGCTCGCCGATGGATTTTTCGCGATTTTTCGTCGCTTTTCTTCTTTTCGCTCGTTACCCCACTGAGCTGCGGAGTCTGGTCCCAGGCTACTTTCTGATGTGGTAGCCGAAAGATTTTTATTTTAACCAGGGAACGTGTTTAAGCTTCGTGTACACGTGAAATGTTCCGAACATTTCAAATCAAAGTGTAGTGAACATCAACATAGCCTGCGTGGGTGGTATAGAAAGGGGAGGGAGAGGAAGGGGAAAATGGGAGAGGGGATTAGAGTTTCCGATGCTCTCTTAAAAGGAAATAAAAATGATGTTAATGTGTGCTTCTGCACTCAACACTCCTAAGAGCTGTACATGGCTAGTTGGAATTTTTTCACGCACTGGCTGTATGGCCATTTTTAAAAGTTCTTAGTTAAATACATTTGTAAATTAACTTTGGTTCATTTGCACAGGGGCCATGTCCTGTCTAAATAAAGTTTTGTATCGCCAAGATGAATGCAAATTGTAGCCACAGCTGTGTTCAAGAATACGCGCCAACAAGCACGTATCAACCGCAAATGACAGCTTAATTTATGCATAAAACGAACGTGTCACGATCAGCCAACTAACATTTTTGCTTTTCCTCGTAATGGCCGAGAAGGTACAGTAACCACTTCGACAAAAGTTGTGACACAAAGGATATAATAGCAAGCATAAAAACAACGGCAAACTTCTGTTATCGTCCTGCGATCTTGAGGCCCTCGAAAGGTTTAAGCGCTGAATATTTGCTATAAACACTAATCTCTAAACGCGGAGTGTTGCAATCGTCCGGTTCACTGTTGGCACAACTGTTCAGGATAATGGCGGTTCTCCTTCACTACTTTTTTCAGGAGCCTGTTTCTTCAGACTGGTTAAAATTCGCCGTTATTTCGAACTCCCTGTTTCTGATGTAAACTTAACTACACTTGTAGCTACACCCAATCGTTTTCGATCCCGAAACTGGACTGGAAGAAGGGAAGCAAGGAACGTTACAAGCAGATACATAATAGGATTCTTCAAAGCGGTAAAATCGCCAAAACTGGTCTTTCATATATGTTCTAAAAGTCTCGAACTTTTCAACTTCAACTTTCTCTTGCACAGAAAAAAATGTCTTCTGTTCCTATCAGTAAAGGCTATGTGGAAAAGCTTACAAAGACAGCAGATACGAGTAAACAAAAAGTCTGTGGTATTCAGACAACTGAGGACAACGGAAACGCCAAAGTCCGGCCTTGTATTCGAGGCGTTTTCGGTAAGCACAAGATTTCTGAGACCTGCCATGACCAAGCAGTAAGGATTTGCATTGAGAAAGGTGACTCCACACAGACATGTCGGGATCATGAGAAAACACTGTAACTGATGATACTGGTCACTCCAGAAATTATCAGTTTAACCTCAGTTACGAATTGTGTCTATCAGTGTGTGCCGTGTGTTAATCACACCTGCAGGGCTGTTTCATCGAACAGGCCATGCGAATGCCAAAAGGTTTTTATCCCAGGGATGGTATCAGTGTGCTAGAGAGTTCATATTGCTTTCTCTGCACAGGTCACGTCAGTGCACGAACCTCGGCCCCCTTTATGGATCTAATCAAATTGAAGACTAAATTTACTTCTTCCTATTAATCTTCTCAGTTGTAAGGGCTAGGTTTCACGAGACGTACCTAGGTACAGCATTTGTGCACAGAATATCCACAAGTCACCAAAGAATACAATTATCTTTCTTATCTTCAGTTCCATTATTGGAGTCTATTGGCGACGAAGTTCAAACGTTTTGAGTAATTAACACTTAACCAGATCGATGTAACTTTCAAAAATTGCTGCCATCCCCTACCCAATTAAACTGCGTTTGCCATGAAGAATGCTGATTGGGAAAATTAACAACCAAGCTAATCTTATCCAGTAGATATACGACATACTTTCACGAGAATGTGACAACTTTACGGTTACATGTGGTTAACGGGCTAAATTCTTATCGCACCTTGCAAACAAAACATTCTACTCTTGCGCAACATCAACGGAGCGAAAAGTAAACCATGTCACACAATGACAGCTACAGTGACGATCTAAAACTGAAGTAAACTATCGGCAGACTGTTGTTAGCCCTAAAATACTTTTGCATTGCATTTTATTTTAGTCCAGTAGTTACCCCGAAAATAATGTACGGTAAATTTATCCTAAAACCATGAAATTTAAGAGTGGGATCATTAACCAGGAGTTCCAATTTGTATTACAATAAAATTTTACGAGGACTATTATTTGATCAAGATCGCCTATTATTTTAGTTTTCAAATGATCCCTAAATACTTCTGATGTCATACTTTGACCCTTCTCACCTACCCGACTTGAACACCATCCGGTTGGAAAAAGTGACAAATAAAGTTTTTTTTTCCTGTACAATAACGGACACCAAAACAGATTCAAGAAACCCATGAGAAACCGTTTAAAAACACACGCCAAAGGTTGCCAACAAGAACATCTGAACTAGGCAAGCTCTGACTTGACCTGAAAACTTGCTCTTGCTGGTTCTAAAACTATCTGAATTGAGCAAACGACAGTCAAAATGTAGAGTAGATTTCAGGAAGACGAGAATAGTTCTTATGCAAATAAGGTTACGGAGCGAATTATAATCCACAAATGCAGGAACTTGGTGTTTACCACACTACATAACATCAGAGGTACAACTAAATGGTTACCAAAAATAATAACGTTATATATTATTCTACTATTATGCTACTTCATTTCATTTCCAATTTGATTAACTCGGAATATGCTGGCAAACTCTCCACGAACTAAATTACAATGAATGACGTCAAAGTAAGGAAAAAGAAAACCAGATTTGCACTCATGCACTCACGTTTCCCAGAAAACCTAACATTTGGTCGTGTTCCGTTGTTGTTTTGCAAAGGAGGGCAAAGAAATGTACCAAAAATGTTAAAGGGACGTGCAAAGCGATTGGTTTTGGCTATGAAACCTTTTGTTTTGTGGCGTTCTCGTCCCCGTTGGGCATCGTTGTTTAAAATTCGAACTGATCTGCATATTTTGATGGCGCTACTCTATCCTTCTATTTTTGTTTCGAATGCTTATCACAATATATTACCATAAGGTCTTTGTATTTTTACCTATCTAGTTTTTGGATTGAAAAAACGAAAACCATTCGTGCGGTTGAGTGTCCACTCTTCCCGTACGCGACATGCATAAATACTGCCAAACGTCCTT
>JAEMWC010000486.1:445000-477500 GCA_016490735.1 Pachyseris speciosa
CAGGGTCTCTCGCTCCAGGGGGCGGGAAGGGGAGAGACCCTGGGAACGAGGTTGGAGAGAAAGAAGCACGCAAAAGGATTAATTTTACTTGTCATCATTGGACAGTTGCTCGATCGTGATTGGCTAGGATGCCTGCGAGTCAAACAATGGGAAAGGAATGTTGGCTTCCGGTAAGCAGGCGTTAGTGGGAAGGAGGTGAAATACGAGTCCCCTAAAAACGACTGCGCGGGAGGCTACCACAAACGTGACTCTAGCGTACAACGGTGTGAATTTGAATTACAAAGGTTTGTATGGGAAAACAATGGATTTGTTTTCAGTAGTAGAAATTATTGTTGTTTGAAAATAAAGTTGACTTACTTTGTTGCCTTGTTGTATCCTTTGTCATTTGCCAGCTTCTCAGGCCGATATGAAGCCATTTCGGGTTGTTAGCGATTATCGGAGTTTCCACTGCTAAGGGACGGACCATTAGAAAAGTGATGGGGGGGGGGGGGTGGGGAAAAACCAAAAAAAATTCATGCAAGAGAAAATGCTAAGAAAAAAAATTCACGCAAAGAAGAAGGTAAAGAAAAAAATTCATGCAGAAGGAAGGTCCAATTGTGACTTTTGTTTAATAATTATATAATATTTGCCAGTATCTATTAAAAATAATTCTTATTTAAAATATTCTTGGGGCCTTACCCCAGGCCCTGCTATATTATTATTAATAAATAAAGACATCTAGTACACTGAGGTGTTTTCCTCACACTGAATGAAATGACAAATTAAAGGTGACATAAGTTAATTCACACTACAATAGCCAGAAATGTCATTCAGAAATCAACAATATTACCAGGCACAATACGAATAAACAAAAATCACTTTCTTCTTATTGAAAGGAGACAATTAGAACCTTGTTTTTGTTTTAAATTGCAGCTAGTGTACCTACATGTACGATATATTCTCTGTTAATACTGTGTTATAATAAAAATAATAAAATAAAATTTGTAATAAATAAATATTAGAATTTGGTATCTTTGTAAATATTATATAAAATTATTTGTGCCCACAATAAAAATTAGAGGATGGGTCTTAACGCCTTGAATAATGATTCTATAATAAAATGAAAAAGAGCATTTACATGTAGTAGTAGTGTTAAAACTTTAACTGTTACCAACATTAACTAGTCAACAACATAAACAGCAACACTGCCGCTGGTACTTTCAACAAAAATTAAGAACCAGAAAGTATGGTTTTCATCGGCAGCCAAACTAGCTGCAACATACAGTGTATACTGCATTATAATAAATATAAAAAATACATTTAATTAACCAGAGTAACTACTTATCACCCAATAATTACAATAAAGCCGAATGAGTGAAACTTAGTATTAGTATTGTATTGTATTAGTCTTCAATTTCTTCCTCGGTAGACCACTCATCTATGACTGATCTCTCTACTTCCTCTTTGTTTGGTTCTTTGTCACTGCAAGTTGGTACAGGTACTTGTTTTTTGCCCTTTTTTGCTTTCCTTTTTAGTTCCTTTTGTGCATTCCTCTTCTTTTTCCTTTTGCACTGTTGCTCAGCAACAGTGCTACCAAATTTCTTCCTGCACTGCTCCACTAAAACCTCATAGGTGTTGAAAACCTCTTTGATCTCTTTTGAGACATTCTCAACTTAGACCAGTAATTCCTTGTAAAATTTGATTTGCTCTTGGAGTCCTATAAAAAGATTGTATAAAAGTGGTTAAAAAGATAAAGAATATGGCCTATATTATTGTTGTGATCAGTGAGGGGTCTGACAGCACTCATACCATTATTTTCAATATACTTGATTTATAATAGCTGTAATTTATTCGTTTTCGTGTACCCAATTAGTAGAGGGTTCTACCCTCAGCTAGATACCACCGAAATGTTAAATAAATTCTTTTATTTATAGATGGTTTTCACTCATGTGACAAGGTGGCCATCACGGTTAGTGTACAAAACAGTACAAAATGTTTGTGCAGAATTTGCGTAAAATAGAATTAAGTTCCCAGAGGAGAGAAAATTTATTGTTCTTGTACACCAACATGGCCGCAATGACCTCACATGAAAATGATCTATTGATTGAGCTAAAGTTTGATGCATACATTAAATTATTACTAAATATGAGCTTTAATAAATAGAAGAAATACCTTCTCTAATTGTTGTCCCTTTTAAGGTCTTTTCAATTTCTTGTTGACAATTCGCCTCATTTTTATTTGCCAGTGCCAGTGCATCTTGGCATCTTTCAAAAAACTTGCACAGGTGTGCATATTGACTTTTTCCTGGTTGAACTCCATTTTCTTCTAATACTACGTCTGGATACCGTGATCTGGCGATTTTCAGGATACCGCATGGACTTTGGTTCTGGGTGTCCAACTGTCGATCGTGGGAGTTTTTGCTGTTCCCAACAGGAGATTGGTGCGCTTGGATCTTTCTTTTCTGCACCAGAGTTCACAATCGCGTAATGAACTCGAATATTTCATTCTCTCGCCCGCCATTTGGAGAATGAAAGAATTAGAGAACACTTGTGTGGGGGTGACTTAAACTTCTTAAACTGGCGTTTTAATGATTCGGTTCGCACAACCACGTGTCCCTGCCCGTCGCGTGTTTGAACGAAATCTTTCATGACTTTCGGCAAGCTCAATACAATCGACGAACTTGAGGTCTTGAAAGCAGCTTTACTTGTGGCTGAATTTCCATGGGAACACTGCTCGGACTGTACTTTGAAGTCGGCGTATAAGCGAGCTAGTCTCCTGTACTCGAACTTGGTCAGCCCGAGTGACTCGGCATCATCTTCCTTGACATCTTCTAAATGGCAAATTTCGGTAATCCCGTTTTCAGATAAACGTCTGTGGTGTTTATCCAAAGAAGCACTTTTTAACCATTTATAAAACGTGCTTTCTTCTTTCATCTCTGCCATCTTTGCAAGGCTTGTTTGCAAAAAAGTAGGGCTTGTTACAAGGCCGCGGAGGCCTGGATGCCGATCACAACCACTGACAAATTTCATAATCAATTATGTATTCAAAAATAAAATGGCGGACAGCTTGGAAAAAAGTTCACGCGGGAAGAGACTATACGTAGATTTCAATTGTATTTTTGGTTTAAAAATTGTTATTGTTTCATTATGCAACAAAACGGCAGATGAAAGACACACTGAGCTCAAGGAGGCAATCAAACAAAGTTATGAGTGTAGCCGAGAAAGGTTGATTGCACTGTACAGTCTGCTTGACGAATTAGTTGCCGTTAACTGCATTTCTTTCCAAGAGGCATTCGATCAATTCGCTGGAAAAGTCTCATCGATAGCATGCAAGCCAGAGAAAAAAAGAAGCACGACGACAGTTTAAAGAAAAGATCTTGTCGAAGAATGGTTTGCCGGTTCTTTTTTTAAACAATGGTGGCCACACGTTCATCCAGCTTTTGGAACTGCCATTGGACAATGTCTTTGTGTCGAAGTTTGGATCTTGTTCTGAACAGCCACAGTCCATCGAACAAAGGGCATGCTGTAGAACGTTTTGAAACTGAACTAGCTGCTCACATTCCAACTCTGATGAGATTGATGTCATCTTCAAAAGACCGTGCCATTCTTATATTTGTCCTTTCAAGTATGTTCTCGAGTAGTATAGTGTTTGGGGGCACGAAATCATTTGATCTCGTTTTCCCCAAACTACTACTGCCTTCTGATCTCGTATTCTGGAATATATAGTTATTTAATTTGATGGAATATATAGTTATTTAATTTGATGGAATATATAGTTATTTAATTTGATGGAATATATAGTTATTTAATTTGATGGAATATATAGTTATTTATGGAATCTATAGTTGTTCAATCTGATGGAACCAAGGTCAGCACACTTCATAAAATGCGTGACATTCTCGGAAAAATCACCAAGCGTGACATTCTCGGAAAACAGGGAATGAGTCATCGCCTATAGCTATTATTTCTCACGTGGAACCATCCGATTGTTACATAAAAATAAAATCTCATATAATAGTATAGAAATGAGTTGTAATTCAGTAATTCACAATGAATTGGAAAATATGGGAGAATTGTCATGTCCTTTTTGTGATCAGAAAATAGCAGAACATAGTGTTAAAAATGAACCGTGCTGTGATAATCAGAGAATGTTTAACGATGATGGTGAAAATGTTTGTCTAAATTGTGGTTCAGTCCATGGTTATGATTATTGTAAGGAGTACGTTGACTTTCATAATAATATGTATAAAATAAAGCGAAAATCTGTATATCATCGGAAGTACCATATTGAAAATGTGATAAATGGTATATGTTGCAAGAATAGATTTCAAATTTTAGTAAAAGATAAGGGTAAAATATTGAAAATATTCGAAGAGATAGACACTATCATCCCTTCGGTGAATAAGAATCGTAAAAGAATGATAAACACCAAATTCATTCTGAAACAATTGTTTATGATGATGGATCTGCCTTATGAGTATATCATATTAACCAACTCAAAGAAAACACTGAAATTTTATAATCAATATTGGGTTGAGATTCTATTGTTAATATTTGATAAGATTATTCGTATTATCAAGCAGTGAATTTTTCATCATATTTCAGTAGGTACTTATCAATAATTGGACTATTATCAGTCACATAATCATCGATATTCTTCATTGAGATTTGTATACTTAAAGCATCAAAATCACCACTTCTCAACTTGTCTTTTATTGAATTGAGTAGATGTTGATAGCTTTGATAAGCATATGTACAATTCTGGATTTTCAAATCTAGGTTTTTATGCTTCATCCACCCTTGTATCAAAAGTGCTGCTGTACTGATGGCTACCAAACTAACACCACCTGTTGCCACACTTGTGGCGAGACCACCAGTTGCAAAGATGATGGACAAGGAATTCCCCAGTAATTTCCATTTTTTGAACCTTTTAACAGCCTGTTTATGAGCCCAACACTTTCTGTGATATGTGTGGTAATAGGCTTTTAATTCATTTACCTGATCTTCTGTTAATTCACCTGAAATATGGTTCCAGCTGAATATGCTTTTTCGCTCTTTCATACAATATGCTTATATAACGATTCTGTTCAACACACAGTACCACAAACCAGACAATTGTCCACTTAGAGGTGACAATTTGTTAAATTTCGTTGTCATGAAACGGGGAAAGCATAAGAATATCCTCTATCAAGTGAATGTTTGACATAAAACCTACCGAAGGCATCGTGTAATATGCCATGTGTCTGTAATGTATCAATCCAACCAAGAGTATGCTCCAAAAAATGTGTTAAGCAGCCTTCACCGGGACCGATTAATCCAATGCCTATATGCTCCTGGATAATGTCTCTCACTTCAACATACTTGTTAAAATGTTTGTGATATAGAAACTGATAAACCAAAGCTGATTTCAAAATCCTCTTGTCAACACCAGGGTTTTTCCGTTCGGCATCCCGAATGAACCATCGTACAAATCTTATAATCTGCTTCATAATAATTGATTACATAATTCAAAGATCGAAATAATCTTCAAGGAAACGGAACATATTTTTTAATTCATCATTAGACAGAGATTTCTGCCAAACAGAAAAAGCGTACAGATCCATTTCAGAAAAATTGACTGCAGTACCATCATCATTATCAACTTGACATCCAACGAACATTTTTTGTGGATTTCCTGACAGTGTTGCTGAGATTGTTTCTGTTCCAACAGGAGTCATTGATGAAATACCTCTAAATAGTTCCATATTTTGTCCATTCACTCTTATTGTCCAAACCTCAATATTACCAGTCAGATCAGACAAAGAAAGAGCAGTAAGTCTTCCGCCTGAGAGAGTACCAAAATCAACCCAAACAGTCCCAGTACCCCAAGGAAAATGAACACCAAATCGAATATTAGCCTGCCCCCATTGAAATTGAGATTGATTCTTCACTTGTTTTGTATTAACAACCATAATTACTGTACATGTATTCCCATTTGGTCCAGCAACTTTGGATACATCAAATGAATTTATTCTCAAGTAGTCATCAGTCCCATCGAATCGCAGAAAGAATCTCTTTTTATTTGAATCTCTCAACAGCAGAGGTTTTTTGGAATTATCAGTTTGTGTGAAAGATATATTATTGACAGGATCAACCCATCTTGAGACTCTATCGTTTGTATCAGATGTTAAAACAGAGAGAGCTGGGATGAGAGCAATAGAAATTCCATCAAGGACTGGTACACCAGGAAGAGAGTTGGAAATAACAAAAGTAGCTCTATCTAACTTCAGATCAAGTTGTTTTTTTGTGACACAATCATTATCATCAGTTCCTTCATCAACATTTATCAATTTCTTGTTGTTTCCAAGATCATAGTGGCCATCTTGTGTTAATGTAAAACCAATTCCTTTGTCACCTTTAGGACCAATTGCACCAGTATCGCCTTTATCACCTTTATTATCTTGATTTTGTGGAGAATTAAAAACTCCCATTATAATATTAATTTAGATTAATTCATGACCACTTCAAGTGTGAATGCTGTATCAAATTCTCCACTATTGGGATGTGAATAATCAATGATTAAATAGCCTCTCGATAATGATTTATTGACGTCAACCGTTGTGATGTTTCTACCCGCAGCACCATGTCTGTATTCAAAAATTGTTGCTGGTAATGGCAAATTTCCAGCACCTTCAGCTTTTGTCTTGAAGTAGAATATTCCGGGTTTTGTTCCTTGTATTACATACATATTCTTAATATGAAAGTTATTGTTGTGAATGACTAAAAAATCAGAGCCATTTATCAATACAGGCTTTAAAACATTCTTATTATGTCCTCGTTTGGCTTTGACAGAGCAATTTAAATATTGTATTTGACCGATTATTCCATTCCCATTCAAATTTAGATCACCTCCTAATTTCGGCCTGTAAAGAGCAAATCCACCCAAATCGAAAGCTGTTTCCATAATTACACCTGTAACGCTTGAACGAAATAGATTCAAACTATTATTATGAATTCTATAACCATTCAGATTCAAATCACCACCAAGTTTGGCCTCTTTTATCAGATAAGTGTTCATATTAATATTATTCAGCATTGTCAATTCACCATTGTCTCCACCAAACAACCAATTTTCATTTTCTTTCACATCAAAACCATTCAAATCCAAATCTGTTTGTAATTGTATTTCCTCATTCACGATTTTGAAAGGTTCAGAGAAGTCGTAAACACTTGATGGAACGTCTACAGCTTCAAAATCAATACCATATGCAACACAATGAACTTTGTACTTATTTGGATAAGTTGGGTTAGCATTAATATGAATCGTACAATATAAATATTCAGATGGTGAAATTACTGAAGGTTTTTCAATCCATAATAAATATCTCGAATGATCTTCATTTCTGTTATCAAATTTTCTCCCTACAGTTTTATGAATTGTAATTCCACCTTTTACACTAAATGTTACACTACTAAGACTCATTCCTTCATAATCAGGAAATAGCCATTCAAGAATGAAAGTGTATTTTCCATCTTTTATTGTGTACATATTAAAACCAATTTTAGCTTCGTAAATATGATTAGCTTCTTTATTCAAGTCTATATCAATGACCTTTTTTGAAATCAAATGTGGTGAGCGAGGTAAATTGACATATCCATTAACTGTCAAGCCATATTCAGTGCTAATTTCATCAATATCATTCATCAAATATTTGAAAGCATTCTTTGGATGAGAAGCAGATGAAATATGACTTTTTTCTAATTGATCTAAATTTACGGCATCGGTTTTATTTGTTCCTTCTTTTAAGTCAATGATTTTATGTCCTCCAAGTTTCATATCCGCTGCCATCACATTTGTTCCATTCAATAATAAAGTGTTTGCTCTGATAGTTTGTGAAGCTCGATTTAAAACTCTAAAGTTCACTGCATCAGTTTCATTCACCACATCCGCTAAATTCGTCAATTTATTTCCAGCCATGTTTAGATCACCCGCCATTGGAATACTTCCATCGAGTTTCAAAAAATTATCATTCACATAGTTTCTATTAACAGCTGAATAACCAAATCTTGGGTTATCAGGTATTCCAAATAGATCATTTCTATTCATGCTAACAGGTGCATAAATTACACCACCTGTGTTTTTATTGAGGAAATCAGCTGTTTTATTATCAACATACTTTTTGTTTACAGCATCTTGGGGTTTGAGGGGTTATCCTGCAGGTTGAGGATTTTGTTTAATTTCATGTCAACATTACTACCAAACACAACATGGCCGTTTTCAATTTCATAAGCTGGGTCATGGAGAAAGTAAGACAAATTGGTATGATAGCCATAGGCCCCATAAACGATGATATGTGTTTTGGTGTTAGACGCAGGAGCTGTGCTGGAAAGTTCCACCTGTATTGCCGCTTGCCCACCACTTGTTTTTTCTATCTGGAAAAGAATTTTAATATAACCATCAACGTGTGGAGTTCTAGTAAAAGATTTTTGAAATGACTGTCCAGCGTCACGCATGTTAATTGTTGGAAGGGTTAAATTGATTGTTGCACTTCTTGGGTCTGATGGTGAGTAAAACTCAATAACAAATGTGTACCGTCCATTACTCAATGATGAAACATTAAAACGAATTTTGGATGTAAAGTTGCCTCTTCGTTTGATGAAAAAAGACAATGACGACTTGTTTATGTGATAAGGTGATCTGTCAAAATTCTCAATTCGAAGGTTTTCCACACCACTAACTACAGAAGACTTGGATTTGTCTTTTAACAGAAAAGCGAATGGGTTGCGTTGAGTACCAGATGCTGATAAAATAAGGTCATCAACATACTTTTTATTGGCAGAATCTTTATCAGAGTTTGGAGATCCAACGTTTATTATTTTATTGTCACCCATGTCAAGATCACCAGTCATTGCAACAGTTCCATCTTTTTTAAGAAATGGTGAAACATCAATGCCAGTAATTCCAGCAATTTCTGTATCAACATACCCCTTTGTAGCTGTATCATTGTTTGCTGTTGGCGCTGCTACATTAGTCAATTTGTTACCTCCAAGATTCAAATCAGAAGTCATCGCAACGCTTCCATCTTTTTTCACAAAGTTATTATTGAGATATGTTTTATCCGCTTTACCTATTGTAATATCATCAACGTATTTTCTATTTGCACAGTCTTGTAGAAGTATAGGGTTTGCAACATTAACTATTCTATGAAAACTCATTTTAAGCTCACGATCAAATACAATTCTTCCTTCTTCTATTACAAAAGCTGGGTCGTGAATATGTGATAAAATGATATTAGAAAATCCATAAACACCATAAACTATAACATAATGTTTTTTATTATTTTGTAAATATGGTGAAATCAACAATAACTCCATTGATGTGGAACCATGACTTGTTTTTTCAAGGAAGAATATTCTTTTGAGATAACCATCAACAAGATGAGTCTTTGGAAATGCTCTTTTTATTGAATCCTTTCTTTCAATTAAATTAGATGACAGATTGTCGTCATCGACTGTTGCATTATTTGGGCTACCATCAGTATAAAACTCAACAACTAAAGTGTACTTTGAAACTTCCAATTGTGTCAGATTAAAACGAAGAACAGTTGTAAGACCAGCAGAAGGAATAACAAAAGACAAGGCTTTTTTATTAAATGAGTAAGGGCTTTTGTCAAAATCTTCCAATTGCAGATTATTCGCATTTCTAAGAATAGTTGTTTTTGATGTATCTTCAAGAAGAAATTTGAATGGATTAACACGTGTTCCTTCAATTGATAAAACAGCATCATTAACATATCCCAAGTTAGCAGAATCATAATGATTTACTGGATCACCAACATTTGTCAAACGTTTATTTTCAATGTCATAATTACCATCTTGTGTTAATCTAAATCCATCACCTGTTTCACCTTTATTACCTTTTGGACCTCTATCACCTTTATTACCTTTTGGACCTCTATCACCTTTATCACCTTTTGGACCTCTTTCACCTCTATCACCTTTTTCACCTTTGGGACCAATTGGACCAGCTGGGCCTCTTTCACCAGTTTCAGTTTTATCTTGATCTTGTGGAGAATTAAAAACTCCCATTATATCATCTTGTTAGATTAATTTTCTGCATCACTGCTTTCATCTTCCGAGAATTCAGGTGGTATGGTTTCATAGATGACAGGTAGTCTCTTATTGTTTTTCAATACTTTTTGTGTCCTCCTGTATACTTCCATTTTGATTTTTTCAGCGATTTCAAATGGTGTTCAACAGCAGCGTCAGGTTTGATCAATTTTTCGATTCTTTCTGTTCTGGGATTCTCCTGTTTTTCTAGATTTTGAAAATTATTGATTGCCATATAATATTAGATTAGATTAAACAGCACCATAAAAATTCCTCTTGATTGTTTTCATTGGCTTGTCGACATAACAGAAGGAATAAGGTTTCTTTGTGGCTTCAATGTATTTCTTCTTGTCTATTCCAAGTTCTTGTGCAATCAAGTTCCTTTCTCTTGAGGATGGGAAATCATAAAGACAGAAGTGACTGCAATTCAATCTGATGGATTTTGGACAGCCATAGAATGACTGTGTGAGATATATGACTGAACAGTTCTTGTGTCTTCCCTGAATGAAATAGCTGATTATCTGATCTTGTTTCTTGTCAGTCACGAAATCATCAAAAACAACCAATCGCTGCAAATTTGTGTCTTTTATTTGTTCAACTGGCAATATCTCTTCTTGACTGCAAACCAAGGCAGGATATCCAATGTGACTGCTTATTTCATCCATTACTTTCCGAAGATATTGATATTTGTCTTGATCTAAATTTTTTGCATAAAGATGTATCTGATCATAATAGACCAACGGTTCCATAATCAGATGCATGAACAATGTTGTCTTTCCAGATCCAGAATTACCAGCCAATAACATTCTAAATGTATCTTTTGGCATATACGGATACAACTGTCTGAATGAATTCTTTAAACCCTGAATATCATAATTAGGGATTTCCATATGTAAATAGTTTAGATTAGTCTAACACAATTGTATATGGATATAGAACGAATGAAAAAGCTTCTAAAAAGTGGAATTGAAGCTGGAAACAAAACAAGAGAAGTTCGTGATGTTATCAAGACTTATGAATACAGAAAACAGGATGCTTATGATACAACATCAGAATTACTGAAACCCTCTATTGATGTCCAGAAGAGTGTGAAAGAAAGTGTCGACGAAAAACAGGATGAAGTCATTAAACAGTTGAAAAAAAATCAAAAAGCCTTAACACAAGGACTTGATGATGTTATTGAAGCTAATCGCAGAGCAATTACAATGGGTATGGAACTTCCTGGAGCCATTGAAGCACCTGAAAAAGAGGATCAGACACCCAACATATTATCGATCGATAACTATTTCGATAGAGATGATAGAATCATATTAAGAAATCACAATCTTTTGAAACCAAGCGATTTGACTCAAGTCGCCCCACAAAAACTTGTCGAGGAAAAGAAAAAAGCTAAAGAAATAGCCCAGAATATGGGAAGAAGAAAAAAAATCATTCACTCCAGAAGAAAATGAATCTCATAAAAGAGAAATACAAACTTTGAAGAAATACAGAGAAACGATTGATGATGTATTAGCTTCTTACAAATACAAAACAGGGAAAGGAATGGGTTCAAGGGGTGCATTTTTGGGTGACATGCTTTCACGTTTACAGTTGCTTGGTGGATCTATTTCAGCCGGCAACAATAGCATGGGTGTAAGAAATGAATTCACAAATATATTGCATACATTGAACAGACTGGGAATCCTGAAAACCGGTGAGTTGAATAAAATAATGATGAAATATCTAATGTAAAAGTATATGACAGAAATTTCATTACGATTCAACAGTAAAAACAGAGACAAAATTGGTGTCAGCAAGAGTCATGATTTTGAAAAAAGATTCAATTCACCTCTTAAATTAACGAATGATTTAAAATATGAAATGGCTGTGAATGTCATCAATATGACATACAGTTGGTACAATATCAGAGATATTTTTGGGAATAATCAAATGAAATACAGTGTTGATGGAGGTGCAAACTGGTTCACAGTGACATTCGTCAATGGTATGTATTCATATGACGATATCGATGATTACATTCATAAATTCATGGAAAAAAAAAACCAAAGACTTAATCCAGATGAAACAGATGAAAAAAAAATACAAGTATGGTATTAATATAACTTTCGTTTTGTCAACATATCGCATTTTGATTGAACTCAATGAAAATTATCGTGTGGATCTCAGAAATAATGATTTCAGAAAACTTATCGGTTTCGATTCAAAATTGATTGAAGCTGATGAATATGGAACAGATTTACCTGATATCACAAGAAGTGTAGATGAAATTTATGTCAATTGTGATTTGGTGACAGATAGCATTGTTGATGGAAATAGCACGAATACAATCGCTGTCATTCCTGTTACAGATCTGACCAGAAGTACCTTTCACTTACAAACCTCGTTTTCTTTAATGGAATCCAGTCTCAACACATAATATCAGCTCAATACGCTTTTATGTCACAGACTCTTCTAGAGCTCCAGTCGATTTAAATGGGATAGATTGGTATATTGAGTTGTTCTTGAGAAGTGTGGAATTATAAAACCTAATAGTATATGAAACGGTTTGAGTTTAAAAAATATGAACAACATGGTGAAGGTATTGTGACTGATATGATCAAAACAGCTGGAAAAAAAGCAGCAACAACAATTGGTGAACATGCTGGCAAAAAAGCTGGTGACAAAATCATAGAACTTTTGAAAAAGAGAAAGAGTGGAACTGATAGTGCGAGCCAGACTGGTGGTTTAATCAGAAGAAAAGAGGCCGACCTCGTAAAATCAAATAATTTTTATCTAACACAATAATATATGTCAAACTATCGTGACTCAAAATATATCGAAAGATATGAAGATGTAGTGTTCGAACTAGAGACAGCACTTAATACTGTAGTAGCAAACAATGCTCATCAGAGTAAAACAGGCTACCGATTCATTGTTGATAACAGTGGAGAGACTACACCATTTGACTGGTATAATGCCCGTTTTAATGTCGATTTCATTGTGAAAAAGCTTGCAGATGGAGACCACATTGCTGCTGACGATCGAAATGGTATTGTTAATTCAATTCACGCTCTTATTAACACCATTAATGTAAAAATGAATGGTCTTGATGTTTATGAGTGCAGAGATGCCAACCAAGCCACAAATATTAAGTCATTGCTTGAGTATTCACAGGGTTATGCTGTAAGTCAGGGAACCAATGAGTTCTTCTATCTTGACGACAAAAGACAAGCTGAAGACAGAGTTGGCCAGGCGGCTAATTATAACAAAGGTTTCGCAGCTCGCAAAGCACTGTTGAATGGTGCAGCCGGTAAAGTAAATGCAGAGCTTGCATTGAACAGATACGGTTTTTTCAAGAGCTTTTGGGATGAAGTTATGCCTAACTCAAAAGTAGAGATAAATTGACACTTGAGAGTGATGCCAATTTGATTTGGCAAGCTGCTGATGATTGCCGTGTGGTACTAACTAAATTCCAGCTAATAGTTCCTCGCATTGTTTTTAATTCTGCGGGAAAGTCCTTATACATGAGCAAGTATCTTGACAACAGAAAGTGGACTTACATGAGAGAACTGGTTGAGAGAGGCAATTCAACAAGACAACAGACTGCCAATTTCCGTATTTCCACAGCAATAAACAAACCCAGACATGTCTTTGTATTCATCATCAATGATGCAAGTGATGCATCTCAGACAGCCAATAAATTCTTATACAACACATTCTCAGTTGCAAATAACCAAACTTTGACTGATTGTTATCTTGAGGTTGGCAACGGAAATGATTATCCAGAGCTTCGTTATAAACCATCAACAGAACCAACAAGAGTATTTAGAGATGTTTTGAAATATGTTCAAGCTGTAAACGATTTCAGTGAAAGTACCCTTCTCAACAGGGGCAATTTCGGTACAATATTCCCTTTTGTTTATTTCGATCTGACAAAACAGAAACAGGATATTAAAGATGGAATGACAAAACTGACTTTCAAATACACTTTAAGTGCTGCAACAAATGCTGATTACAGTGTGTATGCACTGGTCCTCTATGAGCAGGATATTGAGATGAGAAAGACTGATGGAAAATTAATTCTGAGATCAATGTAAATGGAAATAATTAAATAAATAAATTAAATAAATAAAAATAAATAATTAAATAAATAATTAAATTAAATAATTAAATTAAATTGTATTAAATACAATTTAGTATAAACATATATTATATGACTACTTATCATCCTCATGGAGTAAGACTTTCAAACAGTCAGAAGCAAAGGCTTGCAAAAGCTATACAAACAAATTCACCGGTAACATTGAGACTCGCACATGGAGATCTCACTGGAGGTGATCAAATGATGTTGACAAAAACACAGATAAAAAAATTAGCCAAATCACAGAGAAATGGAACAGGTGCTGATGTAAAGATATCCAAAGCACAGATCAGAAAATCAGTCCAAGAAGGAGGTTCTCTTTGGTCCAGTCTTTTTTCACTTGGAACAAGACTATTGCCTTATGCAGGTAAAGCAGTAGCTAAAGCGGCTCCAGCATTGGCTACAGGTGCTCTTTCTTCATTAGCAAGTCTCGGCATTGATAAACTATTTGGAAAGAAAAAAAAGGAGGATTTCTTATTCCTAATGCCAATTTATCCCAATTATTTAATGTAGGAAATTTATTGAATACGAGACAGATGGCTGATGTTATCCAAAAAATGCAGTATGGTGGAGACGTTGTTATAAAACCAACAAAAGCGCAGACTGGAAAGGGTATTGGAACAATACTCGCCAGCATTGGAATTCCTTTGGCTATAGAAGCAATCAGAAAATTAACTGGAAAAGGTTTGCATGTTGAAAGCAGCCGTCCAAGACGGTCAATACCTGTTCATGTTCCAGATGACATTGTACCCAGAAAGAAAGGTGGGAAACATGCTATGATTCCATGGCAATCTCCTCCTGTTTTTGGTACATGGAATAACCCAATCGGTTATGGAATGAAAAAAAAAAGAAAAGGAAAAGGACTTCTACTGGGCAAAAACAGTCCATTCAATTCAATCCCCATACTAGGAACCATTTTGTAAATAAACCCTTATCCAACTTTGATTTAATCAATTGGGTTAAACAACTTGGAATAAAACATTTTAGAGGAGTATTTTCAAGAGACAATATGCCGAACCTGATGAGAAACAATGAATGTGGATAGTCAATCTTGATTCCAAAATTGGACCTGGTACTCACTGGGTTTGTTATAGGAATTTCAAAAATGATAAATACTGTGAATACTTCGACTCTTTCGGTTTAATGATGCCAACAGAAGTACAGAAATACATGGCTGCAAGCGGTAAACAACTTGAATACTCTGGTGATGAGATACAAGAAAGGGAATCAGTATTGTGTGGATATTGGTGTTTGTACTATCTTCTTGAGAGACAAAAAGGCAGATCCATTCTTAATACAATACATAATGCTGAATTTGATCCAACAGACACAAGAGTCAATCACAGATTCATCATAGACTACTTCAAAAATATCTAACTTAATGGTATAATGGTAAAATCATATTGTGTGAAACAGAAGAAGCAGACTGAGTGTGTACCAGGAAGTGAAAGATATCAAAAGACAAAAAATGGTCGAACTGTGATGAAATGTACTTGTGCTGAATGTGGAATCACAAAGACTAAATTTGTCAGAAATCGGGGAAACTGAATAGCCCGTCTGAAGGGGCGGGCATACTAGATTCAGCCGCAGATATGGCGCTAACAGGATTCTTAGAACATGGAGTCCCTTATTTAGCAAAGAAAGGTGTAGAAATGGGAAGATATTATGCTTCTGAAGCAATGAGAAATCCAAAGCTGCAAAAGAAATTAATTGACAAAGGACTTTCCCTCGCAAAGCCTGCAATCACAAAGGTTGGGTCAGAAGCTTTGAAACAACTCTCAACAAAAGTGAGACCAAATATTCGTTACAAAACAGATATCAAAGGATTAGATTATGGCGGTGCTATTGACATTCATAAGGTTATTGGCAAGCTTCCTAAACCGAAAAGTGGATGGACACCCGGAAAGTATAAATACATGGGACCTTATAATCCCTCGATAAACAGTTAGAGTATGATAAAACACAGGTGAGGTCTTGAAATGGAATGTACAACCTTATAACAAAGTGGATGAAATAGCAGCTTATCATGATATTTGTTATGATATGGGAAAAAATAAAGGTGAATGTGATAGAACAATGGTCGAGTCACTAGATCAAATACCATATGGTGAGATGCCAAAATGGGGTCAAACAGCTAGATTCTTAATTGACAAAAAACAGAAACTTGGTCTTGGTGTTTCAAAAAACGGAAAAAGCCGTCGAGTGAAGAAAACTGGCAAGAAAAACTAGCTGATGAATTACATGCACCCATAAAACGAAATTTCACTCGGCGGCGTGTGATTGTAAATAAAATTGATGAAATATGGGCAAGTGATCTAGTTGAAATGCAACAGTTCAGTAAATGGAATAAAGGTTATCGATATCTTCTTATGGTTATTGATGTCTTCAGCAAATATGGTTGGATTGTCCCATTGAAGGATAAGAAAGGTGAATCTGTCACTGAAGCATTCAAATCAATATTCAAGGAAGGTAGAAAACCACAGTATTTATGGGTCGACAAGGGAAAAGAGTTTTACAACAAACACTTGAAGGACTTGCTAGAGAAACATAGTGTACAGATGTACTCAACTGAGAATGAAGAGAAATCATCAGTAGTTGAAAGATGGAATAAGACAATGAAGTCCAAAATGTGGAAACAGTTCACTGTTCAAGGTAATACACAGTATTTAGACATGTTACCAAAATTAGTGAAACAGTATAATAATACCAAACATTCAAGCACAAAGATGACACCCGTTGAAGCATCTGATAAGAGGAATGAAGGAACTGTTTACTTCAATTTGTATGGTGATATGAAAACATTAAAACAGAAACCAAAATTTAAAATAGGTGACAAGGTCCGAATATCCAAGTATAAACGGAATGTGTTCGACAAGGGCTATACACCAAATTGGACTGAAGAAGTATTTACAGTTGATAAGATCCAATACACTAATCCAGTCACTTACAAACTAAAAGATCTCAACGATGAAGAAATACAAGGGAGTTTTTATGAAGCTGAATTATTGAAAGCCAGACAGGATGTATTCCGTATTGATAAAGTCATTCGCAGAGATTACAAGAAGAAACAAGCTTTGGTGAAGTGGAAGGGTTACAGTGACGAATTTAACAGTTGGATCCCGTTTAAGGATTTAAAAGACATATTATAAAGAGAAAATTATCTAACATATATGTGAGTAGACCCTACAGTATATCTGTTATTTGCTATTATGTAGCCAAGAATATTATTATTCCTGACTATATTTAAACACAGGTCGAAAATGAATTTAAAAAATAAATTATTATAATATAATATACAAATGCAAAAATATTCCTACGATAATAAAGAATTAGATGTATCAATAGATTGCTATCTTGATGATAAAAATGAAATATGGTTCAGAGGAAGAGACATAGCTATTATTCTCGACTATAAAAATCCACAAAAGGCAATCAAGGATCATGTTTTATCTGATGATAGAATCTTAAGAGACCACAAAATCAGCATAAATTCACGATGTAACAAAACGTTACCTCGTGCTGAGGCCACTGATTCACGATGTAACAAAACGTTACCTCGTGCTGAGACCATTGAAAAAACTTTCAAATGTTTTTTTATAAATGAATCAGGATTTTATTCACTAATACTGTCCTCTAAAAAACAGGAAGCAGCAAAATTAAACATTGGGTTACATCTAAAGTGTTGCCATCAATCAGAAAACAGGGGTATTACAATCAGTTCAATGACAGAAGCAATAATATGCTGATGATTGAAAGTGAAAATGATCTGCACTACAAGATTGTGTCATTCATCAGAAAGAAATATGAAGACGCATTAATGGTGGCGGGATTAGGTGAAAATCAAATAAGCCCAAACATGAGAATCAGAAGTTATAAGAAAGGATATATGGCTGGACAATGTGATTTAATGCTAATGAATCCCACAAGAAAAACAGCGCTCTTTGTCTTGAATTCAAAAGCCCAACAGGTGTGTATAAAGTGTCAGACAAACAGTCTGATATGAAGCTAATGTATGAGAAAAACAACTGCAAATACATCATGAGCAATAGTTTCGAAGACTTGATTCATGAAATAACTAAACACATGGAAGAGAGCAAATTATACTTATCAAGAAGAGAAAGATATTTAAAAAAATAATTTATATAACTATATATTATGGAGAATCAAAATGTCAAGAGAGGTCGGGGAAGGCCTAGAGTTCTCAGTGATGAGGAAAGAAAAAAACACAAGACTACCTATATGATAAATAAAGAATGGTTCTGTAACATATGTAAGACAGGACGTAACTACACAATGGCAGGAAAATCTTGTCATATTAAAACAAAAAAACATCAAAAAAATATTCTTCAATAATTACAATTCAAAAGGATCCAGTAATTGGATCAATTGAATTCTCAACTATATTTAAACGCAGACGGAAATGTTTTAAAGAAATAATAACTATATATATTATAAATGGAAAAAATTATCGAAACTAGTAGTAATATGAACAAGAGTGATCTAAAAAAATTAAGCAAAATCAACTCATCAATTTGCTGTTGAAGCAGCAGAAGAAACCAAAAATAATAGTGGTAGATGATACCAAACCTCATAACAATATAATTCCTCCACCAATGGAATTCAGGGACAAACCTCGCAAGAGTGTCAAGCAGATGGTTCAAGATTATGAAAACAACATAATTCCTCCGCCAATAGAGTTCAGAGACAGACCTGTGCCAGTACAAAGAACCAAAAAGGTGGTTCAAAAACCAACTCCTGTACCTAGGACTAAGATTATACAAACAGAGAAAGCTCTGAAGGGCTTCACAAAATCTTTTGAAATCAGTATAAAAAATAACAAAGACCCGCTTGCGCAACTGCAAAACACAAGAAAGGCTGTTGCATATAATATTATAAAATCGTTGAATGAAATGAAAGGACTGAAATTTGTTGAAACATTCAAGGTAACATTTGCAAAAATGACTGACGGAGAAATAGAATACAAAACCGCATATTTCAACAGTGTAGCTCAAACAATTGTGAATAATCTGGAAGTAACTGAATCACTACAGTTGTCAAAAGACCAAATAATGAATAAGATTGCAGTTTGGGTATCTGAAGGTTCAGGTTGGACTGTTGATTCAGTTGATAGTCATTATCTTAATGTTGTGAAATATGCGCCAATGAAGGGCTCCTCATACATTAAACTACCGAATGAACTCAGAAACAGTGCAAAGGGTTTAATTAACTTGAAAAATGAGGATAATGAATGCTTCCGATGGTGTCACATCAGACACCTGAACCCACAAGAGAAATACCCACAGAGGATTAAAAAAGTTGACAAAAAATACATTGAAAAATTGGATTATAGAGGGATTGAATTCCCAGTTGCAACCAAGCATTACAACAAGATAGAGAAACAAAATGAGATCAACATCAATGTTTTTGGTTATGAGAATAGACAGCCATATCCAATTTTTGTTTCAAAAGAGAAATATACAGACTGCTTGAATCTGCTTCTAATAAGTGAAAATGAAAACAAGCATTATGTGCTGATTAAAGATTTCAATAAGTTTATGTACAATCAAACAAAGCACAAAGAAAGAAAACATTTTTGTATGCACTGTCTTCAATGCTTCAGCTCTGAAAGGGTGTTGAATAATCACAAGGACAACTGCATGCAAGTAAATGGCACACAGGCAATAAAAATGCCAAACAAAGATAACAACATAGTGAAATTCAACAACTTTCATAAACAACAGCGGGTACCATTTGTTATATATGCTGACTTTGAGGCCATCACTGAGAAAATACATGGTTGTCAACCCAACAGTGATAAATCATATACTGAAGCCTATCAGAAGCATACTGACTGTGGCTACGGCTATAAAGTTGTTTGTTGCTATGACGATAAATACAGCAAACCAGCAGCAATATACAGGGGTGAAAAGGCTGTGTACAAATTTATGGAAGCTATGCTTGAGGAGGTCAAATATTGCAAGAATGTTGTGAAAAAAAATTTTAACAAACCATTGAAAATGACTAAAGATGATGAAGAGAAATTCCGAAAAGCCAAAGTTTGTCACATCTGTGATAAGAAATACACTGACAAAGATATCCGAGTCCGAGATCATTGTCACATCACTGGTAAATACAGAGGTTCTGCTCACCAAGATTGTAATCTGAAACTCAGAGTGAACCTAGAAGAAATAAAAATACCAGTCATATTTCACAATCTAAGAGGCTATGATAGTCATTTTATTATGCAGGAGATTGGAGCTATTGTTAAGAAGCACACTTACAAAAACAAGAAAGGTGAAAACTGTCAAATGAATATCAATGCTATCCCAAATAACATGGAGAAGTATATGGCTTTCATGCTTGGTAACCACTTGACCTTCATTGATAGTTTCCAGTTCATGAGCTCCAGTTTGGAAAAACTTGTAGGCAATCTACCTAGAGAAGCCTTAAAATACACCTCACAAGAGTTTAAGGGAAAGGATCTTAATCTGATGGCACAGAAAGGTGTTTATCCTTACGACTACATGGACAGTTTCGATCAATTCAATCAGAAGCTGCCATCAAAAAATGAATTCTATAGCATACTGAGTGATGAGCATATATCAGATGAAGACTATACACATGCTCAGACAGTGTGGGAAACATTCTCTTTGAAAAACATGGGTGATTATCATGACCTGTACCTTAAAACAGATGTACTCCTACTGGCTGATGTATTTGAAAACTTCAGAAAAACATGCCTTGAGTACTATAAACTGGACCCGTGTCACTATTTCACATCTCCCGGTTTATCTTGGGACGCCATGCTAAAAATGACTGACATAAAATTAGAATTGATGACAGACATTGATATGTTCCAGTTCATTGAAAAGGGTATGCGTGGAGGAATCAGCTATATAGCCAACCGTTACGGTAAAGCAAATAATAAATACATGAAAGAGTATGACGAGAAGGCGCCCTCAACGTACATCGTGTATCTTGATGCTAATAATTTGTATGGTTGGGCTATGAGTCAATATTTACCAACCGGTGGTTTCAAATGGTTGACACAAAAACAGATCAATAATTTAGACCTGGCTGTCTATAACGAAGATAGTGCAAAGGGTCTGATACTTGAAGTTGATTTAGAATACCCCCCAGAGTTACATGATCTTCACAATGACTATCCACTGGCACCGGAAAAGGTCAAAGTGACTGGGGACATGCTATCAGATTATTGTAAAAACATAGCGAAGAAATATAAAATATCAACTGGTCTGGTACATAAACTGATACCAACATTAAGCAACAAAGAAAAATACGTGCTCCATTACAGGAACCTCCAATTATATACTGATCTCGGTTTGAAAATAACTAAAATCCATCGAGTGTTAGAATTCAATCAGTCCGCGTGGCTCAGACAGTACATCGACTTCAACACGCAGAAAAGAACTAACGCTAAAAATGCCTTTGAGAAAGACTTTTTCAAGCTGATGAATAACAGTGTATTTGGCAAAACGATGGAAAACCTTAGAAAGCGAGTAGACGTCAGATTGGTGACTGATGAGGAGAAGCTATTGAAATTAGCCAGTAAACCGACATATGTTAGCAGTAAAATCTTCGATCAAAATCTAGTAGCTGTTCATAAGATAAAAGAAACACTTACTTTAAACCGGCCGGCATACGTGGGGATGTGTATTCTGGACCTTAGTAAGACACTGATGTATGATTTCCATTACAACTACATTAAACAAAAGTACGGTAACAAGGCCAAATTACTATTCACAGACACAGACTCACTGACCTATGAAATTGAAACCCAAGATGTCTATAGAAATTTCTGGAAGGATAAAAATAAATTTGACAATAGCGACTACCCAGAATGCTCTCCATATTTCGATAAGTCGAATAAAAAAGTTATTGGCAAATTCAAAGATGAGGCAGCAGGAGTACCAGTTTGCGAATTCATCGGTTTACGATCGAAAATGTATAGCTACATGAAAGACAGCCAAAAAGGAGGGAAGACAGCAAAAGGTATTAGTAAGAATATTATTAAGAATAACATCAAACATGAAAATTATAAAGAGACACTATTTGATAATAAACAGATGCATCATAGAATGAAAACAATTAGAAGTCAGAACCATCAACTTGGAAGTTATGAGATAAATAAAGTATCACTCAGCTGCTTTGACGACAAGCGTTATATTCATGATAATGGCGTGACAAGCTTTGCTTATGGTCATTATGAAATCTAGCTGTTGACGTCACGCCATATGATTTTTGTGAGTTTTAAAATACTACCCTCTTTGGGGGGTTTCCCTTTCGAATGAGTCATCGCCTATAGACGTCAGATTTTTCGCTTTTACACATGCGTATTATTTTTTTATCTTTGTAAATTTCATTTATGTACCACAAGCATAAAAATGAAAATACAAACGAAAATATAAGGGTTGTTTCACACAGATAAAGTGTGGCTTGTATACAGAGTATCTAACGATTGGAAAAAGCGGGGGCCTTTCGTTAGCGAAATGTATACAAGCCACCCCGTGGAATAACGAAAAACCCCGCCGTTATTCCATGGGTTGAAAAAATAAAAAATAAAAAATGAAAAATAAAAAAATGAAAAATAAAAAAATGAAAAATAAAAAATCACCCTTAGATGGTGTCGGATTGTTGGGTAGAGCTATAGTGAAAGCTTAGGCTTTGACAGAAGTGCCGGTTCAATCTCAAGCCGGAGGGTGAAAAAAACAAATAAACAAATAAACAAATACTTGGCCTCAAGAGGGTCTGATAGGGCCAGAGCGGAGTGGAGGTGGGAAAGACATAAATGATAGTGCTCTGGTGGTGTGGAGGTGGGAATTCAAAAAAACAAAACAAAAAAACCTCTCATGAGGGACGGGTGGTGATTCAAATTCCAAATTAAGTCCCTCATGAGAGGTTCTGGTGGCCACCAGTTTTGCTATTTTTTTTCTGCAGCTATAGGCGATGACTCATTCCCTGTTTTCCGAGAATGTCACGCTTGGTGATTTTTCCGAGAATGTCACGCATTTTATGAAGTGTGCTGACCTTGGTTCCATCAGATTGAACAACTATAGATTCCATAAATAACTATATATTCCATCAAATTAAATAACTATATATTCCATCAAATTAAATAACTATATATTCCAGAATACGAGATCAGAAGGCAGTAGTAGTTTGGGGAAAACGAGATCAAATGATTTCGTGCCCCCAAACACTATACTACTTTCTCGTCAACACAACTAGCTTTGATATTGGGATTGCAAAACCAGCGTACAGAGAAATTAAAACCAACCATCGAGAAATTTTTAAGTGAAGTGGACAAGAATCAAGAACAAACAGAGAGTGAAGCACAGAGCCGTTTAGAAGCTCTTATATCTAGGTTGCAAACAGACCTTAATAGATGTGAGAGTGAAATTAACATAAAAAGAGCACGGCTGTGTGTTGAAGAAGTGGAAACTAGAAACTTTGATATCGAGATGAAAAGAGAAAGATTGAGAAGACTCCAGGGTAGATCTAAAAAGGATGTCAAAAAGAGAATTTCTCGTAGACTTTTCCACAAGTGGAAACAGAACCTATTGTCGCAGAAAGGCAAAGGCAGAGGGTGTTACAGGATTGATCGTAGAGCAGAGCAAGCAGTTCATGAAGTTTTACAGGAACAATTGAAGGCTCACACTCGCAGATGGGGAGATGAAGGAACAGGCTACCTTGAGCATGAGCAACGAATTCAGTCCAAAGAGATGCTGCGAATTGCAAACAGGTAGCTAATGATAGACGATAATTTAAAAAATAAAATTGTAAATCTGAAAGTTGATTTTGGAAATCATACAGTAACGTGCACTTGGTAACAGTCATTATAACGACAAAACCTAAAATTATAAATTAGCAAAGACATGTAATACTGAGTCAGCAAAGATAGCATTCATTTTGTTGTGGTATAAAATTGTTAAATGTGGAGGTGCAGTGATCTTGAGATGTTATATGGCAAGCCGTTGCTGCCAAAAGCCTATCGAGTTGTAAATACTGGTCCAAATGTCTTTCAATATCATCGAGTTAGAAAAGTTACATGGTCAGTTTTGGAATTGCATGGTCGAGTTCTGGAGAACCATGGTTGAGTTGCATTTTGAAAGTTTGAGTTCTCGCTAGCGAGTTTTTATATTCTCGCTAGCGAGTTTTCAATTTCTCGCTAGCGAGTTTTTAATTTCTCGCTAGCGAGTTTTCAATTTCTCGCTAGCGAGTTTTCAATTTCTCGCTAGCGAGTTTTGAATTTCTCGCTAGCGAGTTTTCAATTTCTCGCTAGCAAGTTTTCAATTTCTCGTTAGCGAGTTTTTAATTTTTCGCTAGCGAGTTTTTAATTTCTCGCTAGCGAGTTTTCAATTTCTCGCTAGCGAGTTTTTCTCAATCGTGAGCAAGCGGAATATGCGGACGGATGTTCTAGACGGTGGAGGAAACTTTAGACCATAGAGGGAAGTTGAAGGCCGCGAATGGAAGCCGTAAATTTCGCAATTTTGAACTGTTGTTTTCTTTGAGGGCTCGAACTGGCGGGATTTAAGTGTACCGATATTTCATTAAGCCAAAGAACATAATGCAAACAAGACGCTCTATGAGCTTCTACCTGGGACACCTTCAACACCTTGCGAAGTGCAGAAGTAGACGTACGCTAAAACCGACTATTGGTTCGAAAATTGATCAAAGGGCCCTTGAAGCCAGCTCATTCACGTAGTGGCTAAGTGCATGCATTCGGGTATTCATTGCTGCTGTAGTCTGATGCGATTTCAATACAGGTTTGCAACATGAGGTGAAATAGTTAGGCAGAGCAGCTTGTCGATTTCTTTCGACAAAGTGACACAAATATTCTTTGTCGGCTGGAATTTAGTTGTGATTCAGTAATTTTGCATATCTTGCACTGTAAAAAACAATGAAAGTCTTCAGGATCTAGACGTGTTCAGCATCGCATGTCACGAAAGGACATTTAATGCACCTTCTTTTTTTCCTTCAAAACCTAGGAAAAATTATGTTAAGCCACTGTAAATTTATAATAGTCATAATAGTTGAACGATGCCAACACTGATGAACTTTGTTGAGCTTCCTGCATCACAAATAATGCTTGACTTAATGGCAAATTTTGATGATCTTTTTCTTGTCACGTACTGGCGCCACGGAGTCTGGCTTGTACAGTAGTTCATTTCACAAGTAAATCAGTTTAAAATTACTTTCGATCCGTATTAAAGCGCGGGTCAGAAACTGTACTTTTCCTGAGCCGAGCTTAATTACAGTTTAGGTCGACCCAAATTAGTTACAGTCATGAAACGATACCACGATTTCAAATAACTACAGCGAGGCTGAATTATAAAAGTAATTCAAGTGGGAGCCAGTGACGTTATTTTCGCATAGCCAACTCCGAAAACAGTTTTACGTGATTCCCTCGTACAAAAACAAAGATGCATTGAGCGAACCCAAAAGCAAACCATTTTCATTTTTCATACGGATTGTTTCCGAGAATCAGAAAGCGTGCGTTCGACTTCTGCACTTCACAAGGTGTCCAAAGTGTACCCGGGTTTAACGCTCACAGAGCGTCTTGTTTGCATCATGTTCTTTGGGTCAATGAAATATCGGTACACTTGAACCCTGCCAGTTCGAGCCCTCAAAGAAAACAACAGTTCAAAATTGCAAAATTTACGGCTTCCATTCGCGGCCTTCAACTTCCATCTATGTATGGTCTAAAGCTTCCGCCACCGTCTACAACATCCGTCCGCATATTGCGCTTGCGCACGATTGTGAAAAACTCGCTAGCGAGAAATTGAAAAACTCGCTAGCGAGAAATTGAAAACTCGCTAGCGAGAATTTGAAATCTCGCTAGCGAGAAATTGACAACTCGCCAGCGAGAAATTGAAAACTCGCTAGCGAGAAATTCAAAACTCGCTAGCGAGAAATTGAAAACTCGCTAGCGAGAATATAAAAACTCGCTAGCGAGAATTTAAAAACTCGCTAGCGAGAAATTGAAAACTCGCAAGCGAGAATATAAAAACTCGCTAGCGAGAACTCAAACTTTCAAAATGCAACTCAACCATGGTTCTCCAGAACTCGACCATGCAATTTCAAAACTGACCATGTAACTTTTCTAACTCGATGATATTGAAAGACATTTGGACCAGGATTTACAACTCGATAGGCTTTTGGCAGCAACGGCTTGCCATAATGTTAGCTGTATTATACATTCGTATATGTTGTGGTTCAAATTTTTCCTTGGTTTAAATTTTTTCAAACCAGTTTCATTTTTATTTTCCTTCTCCTTTCTTGCATTCATTATCATAAATTCAAACAATAGAAAATAGAAACCAAACTGCTTTGAAAAATTTTAAACCTTGAAGAAAAACTTGAACCACAACATGTATGTTTGGACTTTTTATTGTTTTATGAAACTAAAGCACAAAGTAACTTTCCATGTTTCCATAGAGTTATTGTTAATGGTTTTCAACCAACCAGAAAGCACATAGTTTTTTATATAATTTTTTTTTAAAACAGGCGTCTTCATCAAATTGGCAAGAAAGCAATTAAATCCAAGGAAACCGTACGCTCCTGGGGAAAGTGCAGAAACAAACGCTATCAACAGGCACAACAACATCGTGGGGAGAATCTTTGGGCACATCTTCGTCCCCAAAAGAAACATAATCAGAGGCACATCAATGTTCACTACAATCGAGCGCATATTAAGAATTACACCCGATTTGCATTTGCTAGTTCCAGTGCTGTACATGGCAAGAATCTAGTCATCAGGCGTGCTATTGATGACAAAGCATACATAAGATGTGGGACATAAGAGGGATTTTCAAGACCACTCCATACTCCAGTTCAGCTAAACACTGGACTTGATAGCCACTTTAAACTCCCATCGGCAGATTATCCTGATCCTGTTGGCTATGTCGCACCTGGAGTAATACTAATGGTTAATGACATGAAAGAGGTGGAACACAGAGGACATGACAAATTTGTTCCAAGAGATGTTACAGTCTCTGTGACTTGTAAACCAAAGCATGTCTATCCAAGTTCTGCCACAAACTGGGCCAATGACTTGTTTGCTAACAGATATGTCTTCCGAAATGAACATGAGATGCCTTTGGAAGGAGCATCAGAGACAGCTGTTTTAGACAATTTCTCACTCGAGGACTCTTTACCCTATCTCATTGCAATGAGGGATTCTGTCTTTCAGTTTGAACTTATGACAATTGAGGAGGACTACGAAAGAGTGGTAGAGGGAGGAGATTATCTTTCCAGAGAAATGTTGAGGGTCCACATTCTTCTTAAGAGATTGGAAGTTGGTCTTCTCTCGCAGATCAGTAGAGGCAACAAATAGCTCTGGGCAAAATAGTGGAAGATCTATCCTTACTGGCTGAGCAATTGAAAAGTATTGGTGAGCATTGTGATTTGGTTTTTATTTGTGGGTTAATGATAGTATAATAATATTAATAATGGCATTTATTCATTTATTTATTTATTTATTTATTTATTTATTCATTTATTTATTTGACAGAGGTCATTCACTTGCAGCTTTCATTTGTCACTGTAGTTACAGTAATGAGCAGGAAGTCTCAGAAGCCTTTCCAGGCTTATCTAGGGCACCCCCTTACTAAATGATACAAACAAAGTTCTCAGACGATGTATAAAATTTCAACGGGTTACTTTGATCTTTAATACAGATTCATGTAAAAGGGCTACATGTAGGAAAGAGCTACCACTAGATTACCTAGCAATATTAAACAGAATAATGTATATGTCCTCTAATTAAACTTCTGTCCATTCATTTAATATTATTCTTAGACAGTTGGTTTCTTTCCGTTACGTTTTGACAGGAATTTAAGGTTTTACCTACTGTTACATACTATTAACTTTATCCTCCCTGAGGATCTGGTCTCAGACTTTAGGCTTTCTGCAAGCACTTTTAAGATATGGATATAAATGTACACTGTACATTTTTTTTTAATCAAAGCTTGACTGCCAGCAATGGGAAGATTTACAGGTTAACTACAAGTCTGTAAAGAAGCTTTGCCAAGATATTCGTAAAGAAATGGAGAGTATTGGTCTTCCCACGCACAGGTGAAAACCAACGCATACTATAATAAATTACAGTAATTTTTTTAATGATACAATGTAGGTCTATTATCAATTTTGGTTGCTTTGATCTCTACTGAAGTTCTCTAGTTACATGTATACTGCATGTATGCAAAGTCCCCAACAGTAATGCCTGTTGTTAAATATTGAAAGCCTTGGTGTTTTTATGTCTTCAATATTGAAATTGCATAGACTGTCTGTGAATGTAACTCTGTATTTTTTTTTTGTCATAATTGACATGTCAGACAAGGTATTAACTCAAAAAAGCACCTTGGTGATTACAGTACAATAAATGTTATCATTATTGTAATCACCACTCTTGAACTCAGGTGGTATAATTATATGGTGCTGTGTGCATAAGGCATAATTATAAGGTGCTCAACAAGATTGAGGGGCATGCGGCATTTCAATGAAAAATAGTTAACTGCTGTCGGAGGCAGTGCTCATTTGAAGGTACAACTTTCAGAGTAAATACAGGGGGTACTTGATGGGGATAACACTTCCTCAAATGAGGACTGTTTCTAACAATGTTGTTGTTGCAGGGTGTTCTTTCATCACATATTTGCAATTGACTTGGTTTCTGTTTGATGGTCAAAAAATAATAAACCAGTAAATAACAGCAAAAGAAATTGCTACAAAGTAATATTCTTTTGACATTTATTTTACATGTATAGGCCACTTGACATCCAAACTTTAGATGCTGGGCCAGGTGTTTCAAGCCATGAACAAATGACTCAGATACGAATGGCAGAGTACTTTATGGTAAACCACTTGGACCTTCAATGCAGGTTCCATTATGCTCCAAATGATTCATTATGCCACATTGCCGAAAAAGTAATGAGGTCCCTGAATGAGTGCCTTGGTGACGGAAGGTCTATACCTGTTCCTTGCACTTCAATTGTTGATGACGAAGGTAAATTCAAACTTGCAGAACTGAGTATTGATGATTTGAAGAGATTGCAGACCGAACAAGAGGAAAAAATTTCAAAGGATTGTGCTGAGGAAATAAAGAAACGGTTTGATGGAAAAGCATGTATGAGAACTAGCATACATGCCATGACTCCTTGGTTCGATGATTATCAAAAGTTCTTTTTTGACGAAAAGTACATGGTGAAGTGTGCAGGTGCTACTTCTTCTGCAATGCTTGAAAAGTGTGCAAGGAAGGGTTATTACAAATTTGTAAAATAATTTTTTGATGATCATTATTTTGTTTTTGATAATGGATTTGAGGGAATCAGGAGTGGATGTGAAACAAAGAATGGAAGTATTTGTGACTTTCATGCATCAATTGAGAATTCGAAGGTGTTGTTGAATGGGTGGAGTGGGATGGTAGTTGGACGTATTCAGCCACCAGTCCCAGACTATTCTTGTGAAGGGGGCTTCCACTATGCTCATCCTGATGCTATTTCATCAGGAGAGATAACAGAGAAGTTTGGTTTTAAAACAGAGCATGTAGTAGACGCCTCCACAAGGAAGCGAGATGAGTTCTGCCCCCGGAAAAAATTAGATGAGTTGGTTTCGTCTTGTGGCAATCCAGAGTTAGAATTGAAATATGAGAAAGCAGATGAGTCTGTTTCTGTTCATGCCAGTGTAACAGATGCAAATGATACTCTTGCCAAGATGTTGGCATCTGTAGATGAGTTTGTTTCCAAATATACTGGAGAAGATCTTAGGGATGCTGCTGTAAATGAGCTGAAACGGCGTTACAATGCCAAAATCAAAACATTTATTTCAAAGAAGACAAATGCAAGTGCCAGAGCGGTCGAAAAGGCAAAAACATATGATGATTTTGACTGGGAAAAGCTCATTTGAACAAATGAACTGGAAAACCTGTACGTCTCCCAGCTTGATCTCTATTTAATGGCAAATTTCAATCTTTCAAAAAAGGACTGTGAAAAGAAAGGTTTTACAAAGGCAAGCAAGATTGAAAATATCAAAAAACATTTTTGTTCATCTGTGAATCAAAGGAGGAAGCATGCATCACATCAGGAAATTCATGTGGCCCTGCCTCAGACTGGACAAATCAAAGAAGCACATGCTGTACTCCAAGTTCCTCCCTGGGGTGGTAAAGTCACAGTGCCGCATCAAGGGCAGGTCAACCTTCTGAACACCTGTCCTATAGATAACTTCTTGACAATATTCTATGTTTTGATGAAGACATGTAACAAGTTCTTCCAGTATTTATTAAGATCGCCAGAATTGTATGCTATTACACTCATTAAGATCTGTGAAATGTTCAATGATGGAAACTTTGCGGAAGGCAAATGTGAATGGCTGAAGTTGTTTTCTGGCCGATTTAATCTTGCACAGTCAGTCCAACTAGATCTTTGGGTAAATGAACAGGATCTATTTGTTTCAAGGCTTTACTCTGCCTTAGAGACATCCTTTACCAGCACATGTCTATCTCCTCATTGCCGTCTGGAGTGAAGCAGATTTGTTCCAAAGCAATTACTCTAAGGTACATGTAAATGGTTTAATTTTTTTATTGGGCTATATGCATGCTATTATCCATCAGTTGGGCACACCAGTATAACTGCATGTACCTGCTTGTATATCCCTTTTATTGTTAAACATGTGTAATGCAAGTAATGTTTTTATTACCTCCACAACTTTTTAACTTGTTATCCAAGAACCTCAGTTGGATATAAATACAAGTCACATAAAGTTTGTTTACCAGGAGCTGCTGGTTTCTTTATATTTTAGTAATCCAGGAATTCCACCACCAAGGTTTCTCGAAGTGTCTCTGACACAGTGGATTGAAACAGACTCTCGGCCAACTCAGTGTGGACAACGTATGCACACAGTCCCGCCTGGCGCCACTCACTTCCTTGGTACTTGCTTTGTGCAAGACCCCGTTACTGGCCAGCTTCTGTGAGTACCAAGAGTTGTGCTTGAACATAGTGCTGTATAAATGTATAGTATGAAGTAGTTTTGTGTTTTGACCTTTCAATTAAACTACAGGATCTTTTCACTGGATTGGATCTCTTTTAATTTAATGTACGTGAGCCTGTCATAACCAACCATAGCAGGGAAGTCTTTTCTTGGCTCAAAAGCAGAATTTGTATTAATCGACCAAAGTAAATGTTCAACATATTAAAGGCAGCTGTGCCCCCCAGTCCTTCTTCAATAAATCATTAAATGACTTAGTTTCATTATTATAATCAATTACATGTATAATTATAGTAATTTTTAATTATGTTATGCCGATTTCTGGCATGTTTTTGATAATGTACTGTACGCATATGTCCTTTCGTATTCATCAAAGGCAAACCATTCAATCCTACTGTGCTGGCATGCGCACAAACACCAGAAGGACATTTCAGGGAGGTGCAAAATGTATCATCTTCGCCTGTCAGGGCATTTTGACAGAATGCAGCCAGTTACCAGACTATCTGGAACTCTCACACGAAAGGTGAGTCCTACATTTCTTTTCTTTTTTTTTTTTAGTAGAATGTAGCCTAACTTCATTCAAGTTGTTACAGAGCACCATAAAAATTAAATAACTTTTAACAATCATATTAATATTTCACTTTTACTAAACAGGTACCTTCTTTTTGGATTGACATTTGGAGTGGAGGGCACTACAGAGGGGCTTTGTTGGTGAATGGAGTATGGCATTATTATGATGGGCTGTGGGAGAGGAATTCCAGAGGGCAGGGACTGCAAAAATGTACAGGGAAGCCGTCCATTCCAAGTGGCTTCCTCCTCTCTCACTGTGTGTACATTTTCGAAAAGATTTTGCATTAAAAAAGTGGCCTGTTTCCTTTGATCTGTTGTGAGTGTAGAATAATTTATAAATCACAAAAACATAGATAATGAATCAAGATTTCACTGTTAAAAAAAGCAATATTTGTCTGGAAAAAAAATTCCTGCACAAGCAGTGCACGAAAAAAAAATTCGTACCAGCTGAAAATCCAGAGGTGAGAGACGGTTTCTTGCTGAATGAGACGCTAAATCTGCTTCGTAGCCAATATGGCGGTGGATGGCCGAAGCTGTCTCTCTGCTAACTTTGTGGAAGGATTCCAGGGCCTACCAAGGCAATTTGGGCTAGTTTTGACTGGTAAAAAGTTCAATCGACGTCATATTTTCCTGGTAGTACTGGGTGGTCCGACACTTACAAAAAAACTTGGAAATAGGAAACGGAAGGGTTCTTTGTTCCTGGAATAGTTGACGTTCCCAGAATTCTTTTGGGGCGTGAACA
>JAEMWC010000486.1:482500-505000 GCA_016490735.1 Pachyseris speciosa
AGTCACATATTTAATCATTAATCTGCAGTTCAAATGTATGACTTTCATATATTCATTCTCATATATTCACCACTCACGGGTATATTACGACCCAACAAAACAACCAGCTTCCAGATGGCTTGTTAGCTCAGTCGGTAGAGCGCTGCACTGATATCACAGAGGTCATGGGTTCGAATCCCGTACAAGCCTGAAATTTTTCAGGCTTTATTTTCACTACCGCTTAAGTAGTGTTCATAACTGCAGTGATCAGTCACATATTTAAAAGGCAAAGTGGTATTACTAGGAAACCTTAATAAGAAAGACATACACGATTTATTTATGAAATCAGACCCTTTTGTTAAAGCAATTCTTTAAATCTGGTCTGACACCTTCGAGGAAAAATTGACATCAGACAAACACCTTATGTCGTCACCTTTATGGTACAACTCGCTGATAAAAATTGACAATAAACCTGTCTTTTACAAGGACTGGTTTTTTAAGGGTATAACAAAAGTCGAAGATTTAATGAATGAGTCTTCTAAATTTCTGTCACTGAATGCCTTTCAAAACAAATACGGCCTGCAGGTTCCCCCTCTAAAATTTTACGGAATGATCTCGACAATTAATTGTTTACGTAAACAGATAGACAAAACAGTCTGGCTATGAAACTTCCTTTCAAAATTCTTAGAAACTCCAAAACCATCAAGACTTCCTTATAAGAAGCTTGTGTCATGTAAAAGGGAACAACCAAAACAAACTCAAGAAAAATGGCAGAAAGAAATAAACATTAGTCCAGACGAAAACATTACCTGGAAAGCAGCTTATCAAATGGCCTTCAAATGTACAAAGAACTCCAAGCTTATAGTTTTTAATTTCAAATTCTTACATCGATGATTAGCGACCAACACGTTCCTTAAAAAAGTGGGACTTGTGCATGATGAGGTCAGTTTGTTTTGTCAGAGCGAGAGAGAAAGCCTTTACCACTTATTCTGGGAATGTGAAAAAACAAAGCTATTCTGGAGAAATATATTTTCTTGGCTGCAGTCTTGCAAAATTGTTTCTGAAGGGGATAATCTGCAAGTTGATTTTGCTTTGGGTCTAAGGCCAGATAACTCGAACCACAAATCTCAGATTAATTATATTTTTTTATTAAGTAAATATTTCCTATGGTTGTGTAGGTTTAATCAACGCACTCCAAGCCTGGATGCATTCTTAATTTTAATTATCTAATAGAGAAGAAAGATCCACAATCCACCCATAAATGGGAGCCTTTTTTGCCCTTTTTGAATAACTGAACTGTTTTTAAGCCGTGCGTCTCCAGGAAAAGATCTGTACAAATCGGTAGAAAAATTTCTTTCTTCCCAATCCAAAAGCACCTCTACATCACACATACAAACAATGTTGCAACTTTTCTTTTCTTTTTTGTTTGTGGGTATGTTTGTTTTTATTAATGTAAGTTTTATTGTACATGTAATATTTCATAAGTATTGTAAAGTGTTGTTAGAACTGTACCAGCTAGTACAATGTAATTAATATGTTTTCTTGTTGTTGTTGTTAATTAAAAAATAAAAAAAAAAAACGCTTCCCTATGAGAAAATCAGAAGACAACGTGGCATTTTCGGCTCAAATAATGCAACAGTTATATATAAAACAGTGTGTAGGTTAATTATCGTCCATTACATTCACGACATAATTAAATTTGTTTCAATCTTGAAAATCTGTGACTTGAAGCTGAAAAGATGTCTACTTTAATGTCAGCTTGGCACCCAGAGGTTTTTATTAGCTCAAGAAAGTGGGTTGGGAAGTTAAGTGGAAATCCACCTACATTTATTTTTTAAGTGTTTGTGTTGACCGTGTGTACAAGTCACGCTGTCGACAACGAGCGCTCCTGAAATGTATGTGTTATCAGGAGAGATTCTCTAAATTGGTCGCATTGCAAACATTTCAGGAAAACATTTCAATTCGGAATGCTATAGACTGCAATTTAGCCATCATTGTCGGATTAAGACAGCTTACTTTGGACCATTAATTAAGGTTTGTAAACTGAACCTGTGTTACTGTAGTGATCAAACGCACTAAGTCACTATCAATTTCATCTCGCGACGATATTAGTGGATACATTCATCAGCTCTTGCGATGAGGGTGTGAACAGCTAGATCAATTTACGGAGAACATTTCTGGCTGGTGATGAGAACCGCCATTGCTCAAATGTAGTATAAACAATTTCAAAGCAAGACCTCCAGCTTGATTGAAGACAAATACAGTGTAGACTATTGCATTGCATGTGGAGAGGCTTTTGTTTTCTTCGAAAAACATTTATTTTAATATAGTCAAAAATAATGAAACATATCCAAAAGTTGTCTTTTGGCTTTTGGATCCCAAACCTCGAGGTCATATACATGGCTGTGTGAGAGCTACACTGGCATATGGTGGCGAAGAGCTTCCAATGAAGATTTTGCATTTACTATGTAATTTTATGGAAATAATGTATTCTAAAAAGAGAATTAAAACAATTTAATTCAGAAATTTCAGACTTTTTCGAAAAAAAAAATTAAACCACAATCAAAATGAAATGAGCATTGAGTCGAAAAAAAAATCAAAATAAAATCAAACGAAAAAAATTTTTCGTGGCCGAATGCTGCCACATGACTGAGAGCTGCCATGCCATCCAGAATGCTTGGCAAGTCTATGTCAACAAGCACTCAGCATGGCGGACTCCGCATGGGAGCAGGATATGCGTCTTAGAGAAGATATGGAAAGATACGTAGGGGTATAAAAGGGAAAAAACCCTGGACTTCTTAAAACGAGACTTTCCACTGTATGATTGGAGTATTCATTCACTAGACAGGCGTTTGAGATATTTTGGAATCTATTACAACGACCCAGCGATTATCGTGAAAGAAGTAAAAGATGCCGTGAAGAAAGAATTGGAAGGGCAGGGGAAACTGCTTGGGTACCGTGCTATACACAAGAAAATAAGGCAGGAATACCATCTTCAAGTTACTCGCGATGCTGTGTATAATGTCATGTATGACTTTTATCAAGAGGGCCTTGAAGCTCGCGGTGGAATCAGTGCAAAGAAAGAGGACAAAGGGAAACTTCTTTTCAAAATGTCCCAACTGGGTACATTCGTTTGACGGGCATGATAAGATGATGGGGTACCAAAACAGTACTTTCCCTTTGGCTGTCTATGGATGTATTGATACACCTCTGATGATAATCTTTGAACTGTTAGTTTGTTGCCTTGAGATCCAAGAGTCTGACCTGTTAAATGCTGAAACAATACACTCCAGGTTTGAAAATCTCAGTTTAAAGTGTATATGACATAACATTTTTCATTAGCTTGTTCGAAAGAGCTTTCAAAATGATGAAGAACGGCGTTTATTTTATTGTGATAGCACTCTTGAATGCTGAGTTATTCAAGATTTTGATTTATGTAAATTACAGGACATGTGATCGTCACAAGGCAGACACAAAATGAAGTAAAATCACAAAACATGGAATATCTGTGCAAATACTAAGTCTACAGGGTTGAAATTTTGCAGGGTTGATGTGTTGGCAGAACTACACATTGTGATAGTGGCTATGATGTCACCATAACAACATACTCGTTGCCAGACGTCTACCTTTCCAAAGGATAAAATCAGCGTTTCCCTTTCCAAGAAGTGCTATCTTCTCTTGATGTTCATTCAGTGGGTGTAAGCAAATATGGACATTACATAGCACAAGTATAAGAAAGTCTTTTAGACTCTGGAGCAACAGATAAGGCATTTTTCATTTGGGAAGGTGGAGGTCTGGCAACCAGTATGTTACTATGGTGACATCATAGCCACTATCACAATGTAGTTCTGGCAGCACATCAACCCTGCAGACTTAATATTTGCAAAGATATTGCATATTATGTGATTTTACTTCATTTTGTGTCCACCTTGTGACGTCACAAGTCCTCTAATTTGCATGAATCAAAATCTTTAATAGCTCGGCAACCAAGAGTGCTATCACAATAAAATAAACGCCGTTCTTCGTCATTTTGAAAGCTCTTTCGAACAAGCTAACGAAAAATTTGTGTCATATGCACTTTAAACTGAGATTTTCAAACCTGGAGTGTATTGTTTCAGCATTTAACAGGTCAGCCTCTTGGATCTCAATCCTTACACTGGGGAACTTTGAACTCGAATCTTTACCCCAAGGATGGGGAGGTGTGACTCGATATTTGCGTTTCGGATCAAAGTCCCCATCCCATCCCGTATCCCCCCTCGGGACTAACATTGATAGGTGCATAAAGTTTTGCAGTTCAGAATGTCTGGCCTAGAGTAATAAACCGTTCAGACAGTTGAATTTCGTTTTCGTAAGTAACAGCCTCGTGTTTCAGGTGGGTAGTTTTTCTATTTCAAGTTATGACCGTAACCGCGCTAAAATTAGGTGTTACTTTTTTCTGGAAACATTGTGCAATGATAAAGAAAATGTAACCCCATTCACGCCCTCTGCTCAAGCAATTGTTGTTAATTCCTTTTAAGAAAATGATTGTCTTGCGTTTTGCCTGGAACGTCCAAATCCAGCCAAGTAAAAAGAAGGAGACTCCTTGTACTGTTCCAATTTAACACATGTAAAGAATTCAGGTGCATGGGTACGTCAGTTCCATTTTAGGTTATGACGTAGTCGTGCTAAAAATAGGTATTATTAACATTGTGCGACTATAAAAGCAAATCTTCGTTCAAGCACTTTGCTCAAGCTGGTTTTGTGAAAGAGATTAGTTGAACTACGAAACAATTCGGCCGCGATTTTAAATTTCATTGTTTTTCAATGGCTCTTTGTAGCTATAGCAGGCTACTCGATCATCCTACCCCCTGTGGCCCGTCAAAGGATTACCCTGGTCAGTTGGAATGTGTGGCGCTCAAGAATTGCACTAAAGATGTCACTGGACACTTGACTTCTACTAAATTGAGCACGGACGTAGGAGTAGAAACTGAAATTAAGTTGTTGTTAGCAAGAGCCGATAAGAATTTTTTTAAGCCTACAGCGTTCTTTCTTTGTTAGGAGAACTTCTACTAAACTACTCAACAATATTTCAGGCATTTTCTTAATAGAGGAAGGACATTATAACCTGAACATTCGTCCACGCCATAGAGCTGACTTTGGCATGCGCTGGAGGACAAGGAAAACCCTATATACAGTTCCTGTCGAATTGGCTGTGCATAAATCTGTGAGGGCCAAAGGGAGCTACCATGTGAATAGCTGGCAATCTGAGTACATTTTTAAAACCACCAACACACTTATTCCTGTAGGATCGCATAAGTTGATAGTTTTTCAATGTTTAGTTGTAACAGTTACTACCCATTCAAGTGTTCTGAAGCAATAAGGAATCGTTAGGATTGTAGTTCCTGTTTCTGGGGTCAGTTTTTGAGTACAGAGCACGCAACTAGTGTGTTTGGGATAGCTGTGTGGGATTCCTGTGTTTATGTAGCGTAAACTGACTTCGAGAGAGGCTTGATGTAGGAAAGCTCTCTGTCTATCTGTCCGTTTTCCTATGTATGATCTATCCAGTGTCCTAGTTTTTAGTGATTTGCAGATATTGTAACGATTTTATAAGCAAGACTCCTCAGTCTGCGGAAACTCCAGTTCAGGCTGTCTTTGTAGAGACTCCACTAGAAGGAGTGCCACCTGGACCACATGAAATAGTGAGTGGTTAACAAGAATAGCAGACAGGTGTCACGCAGCGTTGTTGAGTGGTTAGGAAGTCGGACTTCTGGAAGACCCGAGTTCCTTCCCTCCTGTCTGCTAGCTAGAGTCCCGAGAAAAACTCCTCGGCCACATTTTGAGTGTAAATTAGTAGCAAACTGGTCTGCCTCCTCCTCCTCTTCATCACGATCAGTATCGGTATCAGTATCACTTACAGTATTAATATTATTACATCGAGAAAAGCGTTGATTGGTGGCCAAAAAAGCCAGATCAGAGACTATCAATAGCTATTAAGCATTCATTTCTTATGAACAAGACCGGGAGGTCATATTTTAGCGAGTAATTTTAGTCACATTAAGTCTTTTTCATGATACAAAAATAACAACTATTATACGAAGCACAGGTGCACTCCTGCTTGGCTATATATATGGGTTATTGGACAAGTTCTTTTTTTTTAACACACAAAAAAAAGAACGAGGCAGTATTCTGCCATCTTGACCAAACAAGTTTGGTCAATAAAGGATTTATTATATAACTCAAAGGACACTATTAAAAGACAGTAAAACGCGGGACGAACAGGTCAAGATGGAGCCATCTTGACCTCGCGGGTAGCCAATCACAGCAGCAGAATTGATTCACCTTGACCGTTGAAAGAGCCAGTCATATAATAAATACAGTAAAAACCCGCGTATAAGGACCTGGGTTTTAAGAACCTGTTAGGCTAAAATTTTCATTTTAAGCCCCCCCCCACATGAGAACCTATTAAGGCTAAAATTTTAAATTAGGTTCTTATCAGTGGAGTTGCTGTAAAAGTGTCCCAAGATTTTCTTGGTATTAACTTTGAAATGGCATTTCAGAGAACTGACTATGAGTTTGTTTGAGCAGATGTTTTGTTAAGGACATACCTGCACTGTACTGCCTTTGGGCATTATGGTATAAATGATTTATTATCTTTATTTTTTTGCATTATGAGATGATATTTATACTATATTTAAATGAAATTCATATGAAAATATAAGAACCTATTTTAAGAACCTTGGTAGCCTAAATTTGCTTTAAGTACCATTTATATAAGAACCTGTTTAGGCTAAGTTAAAAAATCCAGGTTCTTATATGCGCGTTTTTACTGTATACATACTGATAGTTAAACAAATAATTATCCTTTATTTCACAGACCCACCTAAAAGAGGACCACTCAAGTACAGAAATGAGTGACAGCATCCCCACAACAGACGACTTAGAGACTGAACTAAGAAGACTTGAAATATCATCCGGCGAGCAAGGTGATGAGACCTTCCTCAGTCCGACGTCTGGGAGCCTTGTTTCCAGTACGAGTGACGAAGAAGTACCAGCCAAGTCAACTTCGTCTGAACCCATAAAAAAGCTAAATGAATATTTAATTCCTAAGGGCGTTTCCCCTGTAAGACAACCCTGGATAAGAGTTGAATGGGATAAGGCTAGTAACACCACCAAAATAAGGTATACCAGACGAACGGCAGAGAGACAAAGCTCTTGATCTGTATGAATTGTCAAACCTGCAAGGATTATCTACATGCCCTAGAAGAGGCATATGGCAAAGCTCAAGGCTAAGAGACGAGAAGACAGATCTTTTCCATCATGTCAGGAGTTGCCAGCTACAAGGCTATATCAAGCTTTATTCCCGGTTTGACTAGATACCGCTATACTTTAGCCAACCTGGATCGTCTGCAGTGTGGCACTGGTGCTCCTCTAACACCCCAGCCATCGCAAAGGGTGAGGGTTGATCAAGCGCAGCTTGACCATTTCCTATCATTTATAACGAGCCCACATTTGGTACAAGACTTGCCATTCGGACAGAAATCCTTGAAACTCTCATCTGGCCAGCTGATTGAGATACCAAATGTGATCTGAACGATGATACCCCAGAGAATTCCACGCCAATACACTCAGTACTGCCACGAGACGGGGTTCAAGCCATTGAGTGAACACACGATGTTGCCTGTATTGATTGAATGCAAGGCCTCTGTGCGCAAGTCCCTTCAATGGCTTGATTACTTTGCTGCCGACGGTGCTCGTGCGTTTGAGGATTTGGAAAATTTAGTCCGACAACTGGGTGAGCTTGGCCGGGGGAAGGAGTGGGAGTTAAAGTATGTGGAATTGCTGAACGCCGCCAAATTATACCTCAAGGGAGATTTCAAGGTAACGGTTTTGCCCAGTATATACAAAGACAGATGAATTCTAATACTTGTAGGTATACCTTTCACGTGGCTTTTTGATTTTGCATCAACCCTCTGGGGGCGGGGGTACTCCCTATAATGGCCTATACAGGTAGGCTCCACCCAAAAGGGGTACCTTTTTCACGCTTTAGGTATATGAAAGGGTAGGGATTTCACAAGTCGAAGTATATGGAAAAGTAGGGAAATCTGTCATTTAGGTATTTAAAAGGGCCTTTCATTTAAATATTTCAAACATGCGTACCTTACGACTGTACTGTTTTAATTTGTTGAATGCTAGGTGAAAATGACAAGACTTCCTGTTTCAGGTATACGAAAGGGGTACCTTTTCTGTCAAAATGGTATATAAAAGGGTGAGGGGTTGGACCTTAGGGACGAAGCCTCCCCATACTACTTTTTTTAGTAATCCCTCCACTCCATCAACACATTTATCGTTTGGATTTACTTCAATCAATTTGCTTTTGGATCTGGAAGCAGACAATGTAAGTTGCACACAGATTAAAGGCGCAAGTAATTTTTTTGTAGGTTCATGTGAGCACTTCATCTACTGTGGCAAGTCACTGCAGTGTATTTGCACTAAGTGACAGCACTGATGCTGCAGCGGTGTGACCATGACCACAATGAAGTATGTGAACGCCTGCGAAAGTCTTCAGTGAACTCTAGATCAGATCTTGCGAGCAGTGGAGGAGGCATCTTTCCCCATGGAGGATGATAAAGACGAAGCATCGTATCTTGCTACTTCAGCCACCCTTGCCATCCAGTCATGGAAATGTCACTTGCTTAGGTCCACACATCAAGATCAGGCTCACTTGGATGTCATTGATGCTCTCCATCCTCCATCGTCAATGACTGGGCAATGAAATCTTTGCCTCAGCAATATTGGGAGTCACAAACTGATTGGTTTGGGAAACGTGGCATATCATGGCACATATCTCTTGTTTACCGTCAGATACAGGGTGATCTGCAGTGGCAAGGCTTTGTTCATGTAATCCAGTCCTGCAGACAGGAAAGTTCAGCCGTGATAGCGATCATGCGTCATGTACTGGCCACATTAAACAAGAGCACCCACAACTAAAGAAAGTATACTTCTGTCAAGACAATGCGGGCTGCTACCATTCTTCCCGTACAATTCTCGCATGCCAAGACATATCAACCAGCACTTGAATCCAAGTAGTCTGTGTCGATTTTAGCGACCAACAAGGCAGGAAAGGGGCTGCAGATTGGCCAGCTGCAACCTGGAAATGACACGTCCATGCTTTCATTAACGAAGGCCATGACGTCTGCACAGCCACCGACCTGAAGAAGGCTCTGTTATCACATGGGGGTGTCGAGGGAGTACGGGTGGCTTCTTTTGACACCATTATCAATACGTCAGATGAATCCCAAACCATCACAGGGATCACTGACTAAGCTCAATAATTTTGAGTTTAGCTCCGCAGAAAGAGTTACCTGTTGGTGCGCATATCTTATCGGACATGGTAAAACAATAAAACCGGAAAAGCTCTCGACAAGTACGTAAGATACAATAAATTAAACCAAATTATAATCGATAATTACTCTGCAACTTTGCGCATCTACTTTTCGTACTGTTTTTAAACTGTAAGTAACATTGTAATTCGCTACTAAAATTTTTCTGAGAGGCTCTGTCAAAGGACATAATTTCACCATTGCAATTTCTCCAGCTCTAATTGGTTTAAAAAGATCACGTGACGTGATCACGTTCATGCGCGTACACCATCAGGTGATAAGGCTCACATCTACGATATTTATTAAATAATGTCATGTGTGAAGAGAGGTGAATTATTACATTAGTGTGTCTCATGAAACCTATATATATATACAGAAGCTTTCTCGCCAATTCTCCCTGTCTTATGGAACCCAATTTGAAAATTATTACTCACCTTCTTCTGTATGTTGAAATGTTCTCTCATTTGTTTCTACATTGAAGGCCCTGGAATTGACTTACTTGAAGAACTATTTTCTCAGGGAGACTTTAAGTCATTGAGTAATAGGCCTTCCCAAACTATTACTGTAATGACAGCGCCATCACCAGCCAATGTGACCAAAGAGACTCCTCTTGATGGACCTGGTCTTAGCGACCAGGCAGACGCTGTATATTTCTGTCCACATGACGGCTGCATTCGTGTTTCTCAAAGACTGTCTGCTTTAGAGAACCATTCGGCTCTGGAAAAATGCACTCACTCCCTAGAAAAACTCTCGCTCCTGGATTTAGGAAAAATGGGCTACAGTCCTGCAAGGTTCTTTTATCCTCCTGGCTCAACTTTAAGCATATCTATTTTTAAAGCAACTGTAGTTTTGTCACTTGCTATGTAAATATGTCTTTAAGTGTTTTGAGTAAAAAATTATTGTTGTTGTTGTTGTTTGTTGTCGCTTAGAGGAAGGCGTTGGTGCGTTACCAGCCCTTAAAGCTTCCACAAGTCAGCAAGAGGTCTCTGTTCTGTTAAAATGATGGGCTTTGAGAGCAGCCAAAAAGTCTTATGGTTTCAGCGATAAGCAAAAATCTTATCTTCTGGCTAAATTCCGCATCAGTCAAATGACAGGCCATAAACTTGATGCCGAAACAGTTGTGCAGAAAATGCGACGGGCCCGAGGCACTGATGGTGAACGCCTCCTTTTCTCACCAAAGTGCCTCAGTGCGCCACAGGGATCCTGATGAGATGGATGTGCTAGCATCTCAGGAGGAGCAAGCAAAGAAGGCTGTATAAACTGTCCAGCTCCAGTATCTTCTTGTGTACGATCAGTACAACCTGTGCAAAATGGCGCTGGATGATAGCCTAAAGCTTCTCAAGCTGCCAATGCTGCAACATGTGTGCGAAGAGCTGGGCCTCGACATACCCACTCCACCTGTACACAGAAAGGCTCCCTACCTGGCTCTTCTTAAAGACATTACGGACATGTGCTCGTGCTGACAGTAACTTTTAAAAGATTTCTTGGGGTAGGCCAGAGATTTACCATTGCATTTGTCTTAAGTAGAAATAGTGTTGTCCAGTCCCAATGACACGTTTTCAAGCAACTAATTTTTCACAGAATTAGTTACGTGTATGATGCTACTATTAGTATATTTGTCTCGTTTCTTGAAGTAATCAATGTGTCACTTGCGAGGATTGCATGACATCTTCTTGAGTAAAAGAAAAAGAGAAACAGAACGTTGGCATTTTACTCGACATCGTGAATAACTACTTGTGTGGAAAAGGCTGCTAGAAAAAATGCGTTGAAAGGACCTCTAATGTTTTAACAGAAATTCAACGATTGTAGAAGCCCATTTCAGTAGCATTAAAGGTGGATGGAAGTCCTTTGGGTATGTTTCTTGTGCCTTCTTTAAACAACAATACAGTGTATTGAAAGTCGTTGAATTTTGTTTTCCGTTTCGTTATTTGGGTGGAATGTTGTTTGTAATTTACTCTACAAGTCTAATCAGATTTTTCGAGGTAAATGTTGACCTCTCAAGAAATTGAAGCTAATTGACGAACGATCTGTTTGTAAAAAAGGTAAACGTTACCATCACGTAACTTGGAAGTAGAAGTAGTTTGTACTTAACGGTCAACTCATGATAGAATTCGTCTAAATTACAAGGCTGTGAAGATCGAGTCAAGACTCGAAAGAGACGGTCAACTTACGTTTAACCGGTACTGTAGGTGAAAGTTATGAACTCAAAGGCATGGTACGTTGTGTCGGTCATCATTTCACAGTAGCTGTAAATAATCACAGAGAATGGATATATGTAGATGATTGGTGTGTTTCAGTCTCGTTGGCACTTTATCGATAGGTATACCTAGTAATAGGCACACGAAAAACATATTTTAAGGAGAAAAAAAGTTTAATAGTAGAAGTTGGATTCTTTCCATATAAATGACGTGAAACTCTGCATTTGGAGCCAGGAGGAGTATGGCATGATGACGCAGTGGTCTACTTTTCTTACATTATTTACAAGATCGGGCAATTTGAAATCGTTATACTGAAAGATTATATTCCAGACACACAATTAGGCTCTGGGTTTCAATACTATTCATAGTTTTTGCTACATAATAACAACTTTTTTTCGGTTGTTCAAGTTTTGAACATTTCTCGTGCAACTCCGTAAAATCGCTCAGAAAAACAGGCATGCAGGGCGAAAAGAAGCACGGTAACCCCATCTTTTTATTGCATTTTTTCAATGTCCTATGCATGGATATCAATTATGCCAAGTTTGAAAAAAATCTTAATAGTACATGCTTTTCAGGGGAATTACCTTAAATAATTACTTTTTTCTCTCTTAGGCCGCTGAATTTGTTAATAAGCTTTGTGCCACTTTAAGTCTAATGTCAGTCATGATATATACTGAGATTTTTTCATCAGTCGTACACCACTGTACTTTTTCTCTACGTGCCCAACCCCAGCCACTCAACTTCCCCTTACAAAATACTGAGAAGACATCTTTTATACCAAACTTGAAAATGTAGGTCTATATGGCAGCTTGTATCCTGAGCGTCCGCCATTGTAATTCTTATGCTTAATGCGGGGGTAAGCTTGTAAATGCACGAGGTAAAATCAGTGTGACAGATATGTTGTGAAATGAGAGTTTAATGTACTTTGATAATTTATTAACTATTCAGGATGTTTATTTTACGGAATCCTCAGATTCTGAGAGCAACGTAAACCAATTATAGAGTTTCTCTATGTAATGCCAAAGTGTTTCGTATTCCTCGCCATCTGGTAGAGGTCCATGGGTGGTTCAAGGAGCATGCTCACACTGCCCTTGTGTGCTTTGGTCTACGAAAGACCTACAGTTACTCAAGCCCAAGCAAAGTGCCCAAAAAGAAAAAGAAAACAACAGAGGAAAAGATGGACAAGGAAGCAGTGGGAAAAAGCAAGGACTACTACCATTTTTATTATTGACAGTCCAATGGATGGTTGTACAGCACTTGTAAAAAGAATGCTCCCTCATCTTAAGTTCAAAATACTTCCCGATTCTGTTGGATACAACGTCGCATTGTCAAGGGTGCGAGGACCTGTCAGTGATTCACACCAGCGACCTTATCATGAAAGATGGAGCAACCCTGGGAAAGACAAGAGTGAAACTTCTGTGAGGGTTGAGGACCTTGAAGACAGTGAAGATGAAATAGAAGTCTGTAGAAGAAGTTCGCATAAACGTATCAAGATTCTTGACGACAGCGAAAGTGAAAGAAGAAAGTGAACATAGAAGTATTCACAAAAGAGTTGTGGAGATTGAAGACAGCGAAGATAAAAATGAGAGCTCCTTTGAAACTCCACACAAATTGGCAGAAGCTCTCATTACTGAATTTGAAGCCTGGCTTAGATCGGCCGACGGAGGTAAGCTCGATGAGAAAACCAGCCAACAGCATGGAAAGCAAGTTTTCAAGCTTTCGAAGGTGGTGGATGAAAAGTGCGATTTGACATCCTTGTTTGACGATCACCTTATTAATCAAAAGTTCCTCGAGGGCTATGCAAAAAATTAATACCACCCCAAAACAACACAGAGTTATTTAATGAGTCTACGTCACTTTTACTCCTTTTCCCTCACTGAACAAGTAGGAATAACTGTTTCTAAGGAAAAGGTAATTTCTTTAAGAGACAAGGTCAGCCGGTGGTTGTCAGCATTTCGCCAGAATTGCGCCAAACGACACTGGGAAAAGATGGAGGAAGACTTTCACGCCTTGATAACTCCGGATCAAATAAGACAGTTTGAAACAAGCAAAGCTGCAAGAGATGCTGTATGTTTGTTAGGTCAACTGTCAGGTGCACACAACATCCAGATAACCCAAGCTCAGTACACGTTAATTCGAGATTTCCTACTAGTTGAGATATCTATTGACAACGCTAACAGGGCAGGGGCTCTCAGGAACATGACAGTCGGAGAATACAGCACAATGGCAAAGGAAAGTGACGAATTCGTCGTTCTTGTGAAGAGTCACAAGACATTGACCACCCATGGTCCCGCCAGAATTGTTTTCTCTCCAAGATTAAAAAGCTGGATGGACGTCTTCCTCAAAGAAGTACGTTTGAAATTCGCTGCTTCTGACAGTGGGCCAGACAAATGTGTGTTTTTATTGTCCAATGGAGAGTCTATGGTTTCCAGTCAAATCAACAAAGCTATGAAGTCCGTATGGAAGAAGGCTGAAGTCAAGGGGATGCCAAGCTCTACGTTATTTAGAAAATCCGCAGTGTCAAGTGTACACAGCAGCAGCGACAGCAATGAAGCAAGAAGGAACCTGGCGGATGTGATGGCCCACAATGTTTCCACTGCTACGAGATATTATCGATTGCAAGAAAATCAAAATCCTCTGTCCTGGCTTCCAAACACTTGCGTCAAGTCATGCGTGGGGAAGACGAAAGCCCAAGCATTTCCACTGTAGACGAGGGTGAAGCTTCCAAATGTTCCTGGAGCAAAGACCAAGATATGACAATAAGAGATCTGTTTAAACAGGGGATCAAGGAGAAATCTGTGACAATGAAAATGGTGAGGGAGAAAATTGCTGAAACTGTGCAGCTGAAGGACGAGGACGCGAAGAAAATCCTTGACAAAGTTCGGGGGATGTGACGTTTTCCTTCCTCCACAAAATCAGAGCCTGTGAACCACCCTGACGAGCAAGAGACTCTTGAACAAAGAGTGGAGAGATTTACATCATCATCATCATCACATTATTTACCCTCGGATTTTAGAGTAGCTTGTGCAGCTAATATCTCCGAGCATTTAATCATCACATGAGAGATAGACCATCACACCGGGACCTGCGTCCCCTACTCTTTTCGAAGAGTGTGCGGGTTCTTTTATGTCCCACAGAATCAATTATGAAGAGTTGTGAGACGGGGCCTACGGTTTATCGTCCTTATCCGAGAAGACTAGAAAGTCTAACCATTTGCAGATGTTATTACAAAGGCAGCACTATCTCCTCAATTATTTAAAGACCCTGAGTGTTGGTCCGCCCGGGGTTTGAACCACCGACCTCCCGCACGCTAGTCCGCTGCTCTACCACTGAGCTAACCGGTCGGCGGTCGGTCGGCGGTGAGATCTCTTGACGTAGATAAAAACAGGCCTTAGGAAATACAGACCACAACAACAGAGGCAAGTGGTGTTCGTAACCTATTTTCATCTTTGGAGCTTGATAGGCTGAGAGCTTTGTTCAAAGAGATGATCACGACATCTGTACCAATCTCAAAGCCCAAGGTCAAAGAAATTCTTCAAAAAGAAGATGGGGGAAAGGAACTCTTACAGAAAGCCTCGTTAGAAACAATAATTAATCGTGTGAAATACGAAAGGCGCCTTAAAAGAGCATCTAAGACAGCTCAACATTGATTGAAGTCTGGACATTGTGTTAGATCTCTCCAGTATCCATGCTTAAGCACCTTCTGTTTTGGTACTAGAAATAAATGCGTTCCGTTCTGTTCTACCGTTTTAAGTTCAACCTGGTACCTAAAGATGTTGCCACCCCGGGGGAAGTTAGTTGCGTTAAAATGCATTGGAACTCGAATTTTTGTTCTTCGGAGTAAAAGTGTTACGACATTCTGTGCGTTCGTAAAGGAAAAAGTTTAATAAACAAACGAGTGAAGTGACTGTTTGTAATTTCATATGCTGTCGCATCATGAACGTTCTAAATAATTACATAGTTTTCACACTTGTCTACAATGTACTGTTATCAAGCGTCTTGAGATTTGATAGAGATTTTGATAAAATTCATGTTACTATGATAGGTTCCCTCTTCCTCTCCCTCTCTCTCTCTCTGTCGATGTAAGATGTGCACTTTTGTAAACTTCTCTCCCTGTTCACCAAATCTAGATTTTTTCGTTTTTCGCTACGGTTTTCACATTTCTAGACACTAGATAGTGTAGTGAACCCGCCCTGGGGCTGATATTTTCAAGGAAACATAACGAAGACATTTTATGGCTCTTTTACCATCGCTGAAGTTACTAAAGTGCCCCTGTCGTGGTACGGCCCAGTTTTTGGTGTTAAGCCAGGAAATTTTGGCAAAATGTGGGTATTTAAGACGTGATTATGTCCCATACCATTCTCTCACATACCACCGTAAAATGCGAGAGTGCTATTTGCGCTTGCAAAACTTTCAACGTTGTCCGTATGCACTTTGATGCTGAGTTATGGTTTTCGACAAACCCAAAACGCCTAAAAGTAACAAATCAAAATTCGAAACTTCATTTTGTCGTCATCAATAGTTGGAATCCAACGAAATTTACATGAATGTTAGGTACACTATTGTACTTTTAGTTCCTAAAATCGGAGAGTCTTGCGTTAAATTGTAGTGGGAAAAATGCCTTTCTTTTTTAACCAAGTTAAGAAATGTTACAATAGTGCCCGTTTTTCAAAAAAGGAAAGGGAGAGAAACATGTTTCTTTTCCAAGAAAAACCAAACGATTCGGTGAGTAACTTGAGGTATTTAGGGTCTTTCACTACTAAAAATTTCAGAGCATAATTCCAAGAAATAACCGTGAAATAAACACTTTTTTGCGTAAAAATCGGTATGCACATAATTACATTGCCAGTGCCAGAGACCTTTATCGATTGGCCTTTTAACTCACAGGCAACAAGAATAAAAAGCTACGTCCAATTAGACACAAAATAAATCTGACAGCTTTGCACAACTTCCCTTTTCCTTTTAAATGGCAGAATCACGATTTTTGATACATTTGAGATGGAAAAATAACTTGACAAGATCTAGAAATATAGTGAATATATTCATGAATATACTCCCGGAGAGTTTTTTTATTTATTTATTTTTTCCAAAAAGTATTTTTCTAGCCATTTTATTTTTAGCACCTGAAAAAACAATCCCAAGGATCACAAAAGAAAATGGTGAGAAAAATACTTTTCGGGCCCAAAACTCTTCGGGAGTTTTGAGAAATGCACCCCAGAAGCCTTTGCAGGCGTTTGAGACAAAACAAGTCCGTGTTTATAAATGGAATTTTTTTACAGTCATTATTCAGGCCAACTGATTGCTCGTTATACAGTCTTGGCGAATAACCATCATTTTCTTCCTCTCCAGAACTTTAAGATTAAAGTCAGTCGCAGCTAAAATCAGCGGTGAAAACTTTGTGCGCGCAATCATGACTTAGGAAGGTAGATGCAATTACTTAACTTATCAAGGAGGGTATGGGCAAAAATGCATCTGACACCAAGCCATTAAACACAGAGAAAAGCTAAAATAACATTTAAAAGCAAGTAAGGACCCCTATGTTCGTGTTAAATTGGAAGTCTTCATCTTCATCATAATTTTCATTTTGAGAACGGTGCCTACTTTTGTTGATGCGTACATGTTCTGCGCATTACCAACACGTACTAACTGAACGCACAAGTATGACACGAGATAACCCATGTAATGAACGGGTAATTCGCATTTTATGGTACCGTACTTGTGGCCATTTCATCTTTTTCATGAATGCATGTTATCCTGGCGAGACTTACTTCAAGATGAAATGGAAGCGTAACTCAAAGTGGAGTCAGCGATATAATTTTTGCGCCCGTACACAACTCACGAAGGGAGAAGCAAATACTTAACTTACCATGGATAAGAAGGGCAAAATGGTATCAGAAACCAAGCGATTAAGGACAAAAACAAATATAATAGTTAAAAACGCATGGTAACTCCTACTTTTATGTTTTAAAGTTAAGCCTATTCGACACATGGTTAACTTTCTTGTTTTCGCATTAACGTTTTTTACACTATTTCTCCTGTCAATAAGAGTAGCTATCAAGGTCAAAAATGATTCCATTATTAAACATCGCCTAAATAACAGCAGGCATGGTACCATTTGTACTTCATGCTAAAGCTTTCTGGAGGTATTATTTCATTTTTGCATAAGGAGAATTTTAGGGAAAAGTGCAGTGAAAGCTTCGCCATTTCTTTTTTTCGAAAAGTTTCCAAGTACAATTTTTTTTCGAAATTGAAGGTTAATTGACTTTTAAAAGAGCATGGTTACTCCCAATTTTCTGTTTACTTCTTTTCCCATACGGTAAAAAGCAGCGCAAAAATACCACAGTCCACCGCCCTGCTATTGGACAAATGAGTAGTTTTACATGAAAGTATCGTGGTCCACGTGGTCGATCGAGTTGTTACATGTACATGTAGTCCACTATGGATTATCATGGATTTAAAGCGAGATTGCGGGATTTAAAGGCCTTGGAAGTTCAGGCTATAAGGCGTGGAAACAAGGACAAAGCAAAAAGTGTACGTACAGGCTGTTTTGATTCCTTTGCCAGTACTTGTCATGGTTGTATTGTCATATATTGAAGTGTATGTGTGCGTTCACATCTCATCAGAGAAAATGTGGTCTAGTAGGCTTTGGTACATCCTGCACGCAAATTAAGCATTATATTTGTGAGCAGTGTGGTTTACAATGGCTGAGAGTGCACTTGTTGTGTTAGCAGTTCAGCTCAGATGTTCAATTGATACACAATGTAAAACAAATTCCCTCCATTTATGTTTTTGTTGGTTCTTCATTTATGGTACTTTGTCTTTGTTATGTGCCGGTCAAATTGAACCCTCCCCCCCCCCCCCCCGGCATAGGATATTTGGGGTCACTGCGTGTTCATATTCCCCCTCCCCCTATTCAGATTCCCCACCATAGGCTCATTTCAAGTGATCAAATGTCCCCATCCCTGGGGAAATTAATAAGTGGCCATATTCTTTTCTTAACTGTACTGTGTAGCTTTCAATCCCTTGAAATCCATGCCAGAATACAAATTTTAATAGGCAAACGTGTACAGTTGTTATTCCTTATTACATTGCTTAATACAAAGAGAACCAATTTTGATCAACTTTAATTTAACAGATATTAGAATTGAAAGAAATCATCAGGAAATCACATTTAGTGTGACAATATTGTGCATGAATGCAACGTGAAATTTCGTGTAGTTTTTAAAAAAGAATATAAACTATTTAAAGAATGTATGAACTTAACTATCTTTAACTCTGTATCCATTGACATCTTTGTTTCTTCCTCTTCCTTCTACAATCCTTTGCTTGTTAGACAATCTGTCAGAGATGCCATTATCCTGCTTGGAAAGCTAAGTGGTGCGAACAATGTAGACATTTCGCAAACTCAGTACACACTCCTGCGTGACTTTCTCCTTGTTCAAATCTCTATTGATAATGCCAACCGTGCTGGTGTGTTATCAAATGACATTGAAGGAATTCAAAAGGGCATTCAAAGAGGACGACAGGTTTCTTATCAATGTCATGAATCACAAAACATTCCATGTTCATGGTCCTGCACCAATTGTTCTTACAAGTACGCTGCACAATTGGATCACTGTATTTGTTCAAGAAGTGCGCTCAAAGGTCCCAGGTGTCGGAGCTGAAGACGACCAACCTTTATTCCCATCTTTCAATGGAACAAAAATGGGGTCAAGTCAAATAAGTAAAGCAATCACGTCAGTGTGGAGAAAAGCTGGGGTTGAAGGACGTATCCATAGCACACGTCACACTGCTTGCCACAAGAACCATAAACAAATCACCAGTAACCTGGCAGAATTGATGGCCCACAGAGAAGACATCGCTGTTAAGTATTATCATCTGAGTGAAAAGGGAAAAGCATCGGTGAAGGTATCCCAGACACTTCATGCAATGATGCGTAAGAGAAGCATAGTGCCTTCCAGTGAACTACCAGAACATCCTGAAGAAGACGAAGGAACTGAGGAGCACTCGCAAACATTTCAAGACAGGGCGGAACAATCTAAATCATCATTCCCAAGGAAATCACTGCAAGAAATCTGCAAGCTACTCGATAAAGAGATACAAGAAAAGAAGGTTATCTTGGACTGCGTGAGAGAGAGGATCAAGGGTAACGAAATCCTCCAAAACGAAGATGTATGAAAGATTTATGACAGAATTAGGGCAGAGTGGAGGTTCGCGCAACCCCAAAACAATGCAACTGCTGATTTGCTGACTGAGAAGGAGGACATTAATGACAGAGTAGATAGAATGTTCAGGGAACAAGCTTCAGTGTGTAGTGATGTTGTGCCACCAACAACACTGAGTTGCACTACAAAGGGTCTGTTTGGCGAGGAACAAGTGCAAACAATATATCGCCTATTTGATGACATGCTTAAAAACACTCCGATCTCAAAGCCAGTAATTTTTGAAAGACTCTCTTCTGATGCCAAAGGAAATGAAATGCTGAAGACCCTGTTATTGCCACAAATAGTTAGCCGTATAAAGTACGAGCGCAGGCAAAGGAGAGAGAAACAGGGAGAGAAACAGAAACTGTGACATTTACATGTGCAAATGATTAGCATCTTAAGGGATGTTCAACTGTGTAAATGGCTTCCAATATTTTTGGAGTAGTGGTGTAGTTGTTTTATTTCAATTTTTCTTAATTGAATTTTAGGGGAGCTTTCAATAGGCCTTAAACACGGAAAGAAATTCTAAAACAGCCCTGGGCAGCGAATTCCTTTAATATTCCTGTGGTGATTTCTATCACGATTGATGACAAACATTGTACGTAAGGAAAAATTTATTGGAAACAATATCATTGTAATGAATAGTTTCATTGTGCTTGTTCTTCCATCTGGTACAAGCGCATGAGAAATTGGGCATACATCAGTTAATTTGGGAGCTTTCAATAGGCCTTAAACACGGGAAGAAATCCTAAAACAGCCCTGGGCAGCAAATTCCTTTACTATTCCTGTGGTGATTTCTATAACGATTGATGACAAACATGGTACGTAAGGAAAAATTTATTGCAGACAATATCATTGTAATAAATAGTTTCATTGTGCTTGTTCTCCCATCTGGTGCAAGCGCACAAGAAATTGGGCATACATCAGTTAATTAAAACAATAAAATGCATCTTTTTTGATGCAGTAGGGTGTCCCGAACTAGTGTAGGTAGCTGTAAATACTCCGTTTTGGAGGCGTTATCATCTATTGTTCGGAACATGTTGGGTTTTGCTAGTCTCAAATTATGAAAACTATAATCAAGGTCATCATACAAGGTAACTTAAACAGGACTGACTACTGAATATTACAGAACATATGCAAATAATTCCATCTTAAAATTACACCTGGTCAAAAAAGATCAATTTGTATACATACCTAATTCCAGACAATTTATCATCCAGTCTCTGTTCTATGTGGCCAGTTTTTGTTTGAGCAGCATGAAAAAGTTGTTGTTTTACATGCTATAATTAGCTCAATACTTATTTTTAGCAAAATTCACCTAAGAGTGGTTGTTTAGATCTAGCATGGCTCTAAGTACAAACTCTTACGTTTGGAGACATCTTCCATTGTTAGAATATGTTGGGTTTTACTGGTCTGAAATTGTGACAATTGTGATCAAAGTCAGACAAGTCATGGTATAAGGTTACTTAAAAGGACAATATACACAATATGAAACTGGCAGGCAATGATGATGTTATATACACAAGGTCACTCTATCATTCAGTTTCAGATTTGGGTGGTTAGTTTAGTTTAGTTTGAGTGGTTTCAAAGTTGATATTTTGTAAAGAGTAATGACATTAGTTTAATAATTATTGATTGGCAAGGGTGGGAATGACAAATCTGTAATGTTACACTGGACATCGACTATTTGTGAGTCTCTTTAAGTGCTCAAAAATGCTAATTTTTATCCTTTTATCCATGTTTTCATGTTTTAATAAAGTATTGCTTTTAAGAGGAAATGTTCCCTTTATTTTTGTCACCTATAGTATGGTACAAGCAAAACAGTGAACATATATGTTCACCTCAGACAGCTAGCAAACGGATTGTTTGTTGTCAAGGGGAAATATAAAAGTACAAGCTATAATGCCAAACTACTACTGTTGTCTATTTGGAAAAGAATTTTTTTGCCAAGAAAAGAGAAAATTTTAGAAAACCTTAAATCATTCCACCACTACTGCTGAATTGACCGAATTAAATACTATTGTATCGCATACTTTTTTTTTTACCTCTTTAAGCCCAAGCGTCACTATAGAAATTCTCCTTACTTATCCCCTTATATTTTGTTGAGTACTGATTGGTAGAACTTGTTTATGGATCAACGTAATTTATCTTTTGGATTTCATTTCCTTGATTTTCGTGACATTTTGGGGGTTGATTTTGTACCCAAAGGACGCAAAATTAACATCGTTAAAAAAGTGCCCTACCAAGTTACCAAAGTGCCCGATTTAGTTACCAAAGTACCCTAAAAAAAGGTCCCTGTAAGGTTACCGAAGTGCCCCATTTAAGTTACAAAAGTGCCCTTTGAAAGTGCCCTATAACGTTACGAAAGTGCCCTAAAATGTTACCGAAGTGCCCTATGGTTACGAAAGTGCCCTACAGGTTACAAAAGTGCCCTTTCATCAAGCTCTCTCTCTCTCTGTCTCTGTCTCTGTCTCTCTCTCTGGAGTTCGACGAGTGAACACATGTTTTCAAACGCTCTTACATATTTGATTGAAATTCGTTTATTTAGCCACTGTTTTGATATATTATGGCCTGTAAAGATTGCTTATAGTATACCGAGGAAGATAACAAAATCAGATGGTCAGGCACTGAACCTGAATTGAAAAATTTTGTCAAGACATTCATCAGCGTTGTTGATGGTTGGAACGATGGCAAGTGGGAAGATGATCCAAAGCACCAAATGATGTCTTACAAAACATCTAAAATTGTTCTAAAATGGTA
>JAEMWC010000486.1:510000-520000 GCA_016490735.1 Pachyseris speciosa
GAAGTTAATTGACGAAGATGGCAAAGAGGGTAAGTATTGAATAGATTTTTAATGTTGTTGTAGCATGGTTTGTTTATGCGTGCAGTTGTGGGGCCATTTAAAGGTCACGATATTCTGGTCCAGACGTAACTATCCGAAAATCAATGCCATCAATGAATAATCGACGAGCAATCCATGGATAATAAACTGATTAGTCACCGATTATTAGCTTTAAACTTAAAATTGGCAGAGATGTATCATTAACTGCCCAGTTTTAAGTTGCTTTAAGCCTTGAACAGTCATTTCCTTTCACCCGGTGGACAAAAGGACCCTCTTTATTGCTGAGAATGTCTGGAAGTTTGTCTTCTTTGCCTTTCCTTTTTGGGAACTGAAACTTAATATACACAATGTACATGTATGTAATATTATTTCAGGCATACCGGTAGTTCCCCAGTGGTTTTCATAATAGCTAACCTTCTTACATGTACCTGGTACACTTGAATTTCTACATTGTACATGTATATTAACATAATAGTGGGTTTTCATATGTGATTACTTTTTTAGTTATCTCAAAAAGCTGTTGCTTTGAGGAAGTCGTGGACACATGACATGTCTTGCGAAGAGGACGGAGATGAATCAGAGTATAATCCAGACCAGGATGAGGAGTCAAGTAGTGATGAAAGTAGTGACAAATCTTCAGATCATGAAGTGGTGCGAGGTGATTCAGATGAAGAAATTGTGGAAGAGGAATCAGCCAATACCAATGTGAACAAATCTGACCAGTCTAAAAAGAAAAAGTGTCCAAGCAAAGTGAGGATTAAAAAAGAATGCCCAGTACCCTACTGTCATAAGATTGTTGTTCATCTGCCAAGGCATTTGCTAAAAGTGCATGATTGGCCGAAACATCAAGCTCGTGCTGCAGTATTGCGGTTTAATTTACGTAAGAAATATTCCTTTTCAACTGCAGAGAGTGCAGCTGCTGGCAATAGGAAAGGGAAAACAAACGCTGATGAGCACGGGCAAAAGAGGTGCAACAAGGATTACCACAAAAAGAGATGTTGTCCAATGGTAGGGTGTTCTGCAGTGGTCAAAAGGTTACCTGCACATTTGCAAACTGTTCATGGTTTCAGTCCAAAGTCATCAAAGTACAAGGCCTTGTTAAGGAAAGCTCTTCCACAACCCAAAAGGTCCTACTCAGTTCAGATGATTGAAAAGAGAGTTGCTGCTATCAAGAAAATTGAATTTGAACCAGCTATGCCTGATATACCTGTAGTGGATACTGTGAGAAATGATGAAGATGAAGAAATGGGCTTGGAAGATTTTGAACAAACTGAGACATGTGATGATGTGATTTTAATTGATAGATGATGAATTGAAGATGATGTGGATGAGAGTCCTGACCCTGAGGTGTTAGTCATGCTTGCCAATTGGTTACAATCACCTGATGGAGTTAAAAAAGATGAGTAAACAGCAAAACAACATGTGTCAGATAAAAAACATTCCCTTACCAAAGGAAAAGTATGGAAATGGTATGGAACTGTTTGGGCCATATCTGACCCATAGGTGGGAATGGTATGGGAAGGTAAGATGGTAATATGGAACTGGTATGGGGCCAAATTTTACCAAATTTTTAACTATGGGAAGTGTGTGGGAAGAAAATTTGAGGCAACTGTTTTATGGCAAAACTATGGGAATAAGGTTCCCATACACATCCCATAGCAATAATAATTCCTGCAACTGCCCTTACCTATGGCATTGGTATGGGACATTCATTCTGTTGAGAATGCCATAGATTACCCATACCCACTGACAGATGGTCAACATGCCCCATAGATTTCCCATTGGGAAAATTTTATGGGATTTCTATGGTACATTCACTCTCTGTAGTACAACCCCTACAGCTCTTGTTTCCCATAGATTTCCCATAACATGTTCTATGGGAAATCTATGGGACATTTCAGTGCTCATAATCACAATGTAAACTCACAGCATGTTCACACATTGCACATTGAGAATTGTATTATCTGCACTTACAAAATATAACCCTTATTGTAAACAGATAGCATACAGCATTCATTATTTTGACTGGTTACAATTTTGTTCCATGAGAGAATTGAACAGCAACACTCCGACACTGTAACACTCCTGTACTGCTCTAAGAAACAAAAATCGGACAAAAATTTTACTACAATTTTGTTCCAGGAGAGAATTGAACAGCAACACTCTGACATACTGCCCTAAGAAACAAAAATAAACTGCTCTAATAAACAAAAATCGGACGAAAATTTCATTAGGTTTCTGCCCACCTACTCGCAGTATGTTTTAATTCAGGCATTAAGTTTTATGAAACGTAATGATATGCAAACATCACATTTTGTCAAATAATAGCCATCTTTCTACTTATCACTATGTACTGGAGGCAACTTTTCACAAAAGTTTTGCTTTATAAAAAGTAAAGTTTTCCTGAAATAATTACATTCTTTGAATAATTGCACCCTTATGAAAAATGTTCAAGGTCATATCTTATTAAATTAAAACTCCTACTTTTATATTTGCAGACTGTAAGTAGCAAAAATAAAAAGCTACCAGTTAGCTTGTATGTGAAACAAATAATTAAGTTCAAGTTGTATGATCATTGGTGATGTTTATTGCCTTGGCAGGGGGTCAGTAATCAGAAGATTATAGAATTTTAGGGGGAAAGAGGCTATTGGAATTAAAGGCTATGTTAACATTATTTTACATTGCTGTTTTCCCTGTTGTTGTTAGCTTTAGGTCTAAAATTTTCAATAGGAATACATGGAAAATGTTCAGTCTTTCTCTAAATGGTTAGCAAAATGGGCAGCATATCCCACCTCACTATCGGAAAATTTAATGTACAAACACACATCTATAATGTCTTCAAGAGGGATAATATCAAATCTGTTCTTCTTTGGTTGGTGGAGAGGAACAATGTGATTGACTACATTCCCCAATAGTTCATGGCTTTCACAAAGTACTCCACTAGACATGGACATTGGAGCAATGACTGCTCCACAAGTCATCCTAGAAGTTTCTTCAACCAAAAAGAACACTTCAATTTGGCCATAGCTTGTGCACCCTCCCTGGGAATATGCAATGGTAAAGTTGTTTCTTCTTGAAACTCTCTTGTACATTTATGAGTGGAAAATGGCATCTCCAAATTGTAGTCGTTTAAAGAAAGTGATGCATTCAATGGATTCCACCCCCAGATGTAGCAGAAGGTCATCTTCAAATGGTGCACCGGGTGTGCCTTTCTTTAAAGGTCAAATGAACCAAAATTTCAAAGTTTTTTTCTTAAGTCAATTTTTATTGAATTTTGTAGCTTAAGTAAGAAATAAACATATTCTGGAGTTTCAGAGTGATCGGGTATTGCATCCCAGAGATACTGGATGCTGAAAAGTGCTTCGTTTTGGCTGTGATATTCGTAGAGCGGTCGGGTCAATTGTCGGGAATTTGTCGGAATTAACAGTAGTGACGTCACTATTGGCGAGCTGAAAAATTGCGGGAACATTAAAAACTACAAGTGAGTCTTGAAATTAGTGTCGTTTTATTAGCGGAAAGCACTGTGTTTTGTGCTGCAATAAACTGCAGCAACAATTCCAAGTGTAAAGTAAGTACTTTCAAGTTTCCACATGACCCAAAACTACGGAGGAAATGGCTAATAAGACTGAAGAGGGAATCGCTTGTGCAGACCATTTTACATTTCACACCACACATCTTCAAACAAAATCTCGTGTGGCAAGGAGTTCGCTAGTTCCAGCTTTCAAGCCACGAAGACTGACTTGAAAGATGATGCCGTACCAACTTTTTTAAAGAATAAAAACGTGGAATCCGAAACAAAAATCGGCCAGAAAAGAAGCAACACCGACAACAATTCTAGACCGCCGAATAACGGGACGACTTCAAGCGGCAATTCCTAATGTATTCGCTCAGCATTTGCAAAACGGCAGAAAGTTAGCAGTAGGCATTTTCCATCTTGTTTGAAATAGCTGGAAGTAGAGTGATCCTTTTGCTCTCTCTGATAATTAGATCTTATATTAAGTTTGCTGGGATGTGAAGAGCTGAGACGTCCGTGCAAACCATTGATATTCTTATAAGTGGCGTACAAATCGAATTTACGTAATGAACAGTAGCCGTAAATATATTTGGCCAGAGCCTTTCACTTCGCATCCTTTCAGAAAAGTAAGCGCTTGTTAACATTCAACTAGGATGATCTTAGTGGTTGGATAATAATATCCTAGAAAGCGGAGTAACTGAGCGTCCTCTTCACACGGCAACCTGGACGGGAGTTTGACCTCACGGGAACAAGTTGTCTCAGATTTATAATCCGAAAGCCAGGCAATTGCTCCAAATTGAAAATTAATTATGTCGCCTTAGCTTGCGATATATCGGCAAGCAGAACTTCAATTCAACTTGTTCAAAACTGGTAATGCGAGATAAAAGAACATCGCGAGTATTTTCAAAACAAAGCCGTCTGTTTGCATATCGGACGTGCTTAAAAGCAGGTGCTCTGTAATGTGATACTTAAGTTATAGTGCTAACATCGCAAACACCTCCATTGCGAGATATGGAAACTGATGATTTTTTTTAAAGAAATTAAACAAACCTTTGTCCATCCATCCATTTTTGTGCACTAACATTTGTGGTCAGTTACTCGAGCGCTCTCGTCGCAAGTGTTTACGCTACTGAATAATCAAGGCGAAGCAGTTTTTATAGTTTTATTCGCCCGCGCATGTGACAATTTCGCTCGAATCGAATCAGGATGCAACGTTCTTGTTTTATTTACAAACATTTGGATATTTCGTAGGTCACAAGTACATAAACTTAATAAAATGTGTTCCCTCTACTTTTTTGGCTGTTTATTTATGCACGGTTTTTTGTTCCTGTTTACTACAACTTCGTTATCGCTTCACATGTAATTCTAGTCCTTCTGATGTTACTTTCAGTTTATGGTGCGTCTTTTTACCAAGTGTTGCTGAGTTTGGGGTGTGTTTTATAGCCGAGTGCACCTTATAACCGAAAAACTACGGTACTTTCACGTGGAAAGCTCTCTCTTAATTTTTCTTTTTTATTTATTTTATTTTATTTTTTTTACCAAAAACAAGATGACAGCTTCTCATGTATCCAATAGGTATATTGCCTTTTGGCAACATATCTGTATGTACTGACAGAAAAGAGGAAAAACGTACTCAATCTATATATAATACCATAGAGGGTGGTAAAGGGGGGGTCTTGATCACGTTTCACGGAAAATAAAACGGCTGTTTCACATTTCACGGACAATAAAATGGGGACTTCACGTTTCACGAGAAAAAAAAAGCGATTTTCTTAGGGAGTGTACGTAATGTGGCGGGGGGGGGGAGGGTCGGCGTGGAGGTGGGCTGGACTAACTATGCAATAGTTAAATAGGATACCCTTGGCCCTCCACTTATGTCTTGAAAGTAAAGCATGGCCCTTCACAGATGGTTAGAGTAAAAAGGCCACCCCCCCCCCCAAAAAAAGGAATAAATAAATAAACGTTGTAAGTTTCCTTTTGCCTATTTTCCATTATTTTCGAAAATTTATTCATTCGAAACTGTACAGTAAAGGAGACCCACGAACCCATAACGTTTGAGACGTTTGAATTGAGAGTAAAAATGCTGTTTGATAAATGGATGACCCTCCCCCTAAGGATGATTTTTTTTTTGGTGACCCTCCCCCAAATTACTCCAGCCCACACTCCCACATGATAAAACATACAATCCCTTACTTTGGTCAGAAGAAGAACTACAGTCAAAGCACTCACTTGTCTGATGTGTTTAAAAAAAAAAAACAACTAGTGAACAGTACACAGCCACAGCTTTTGTTAATATCTTTGCTATTCGACCGGTTTCCTCTGATCACACAGACTTCATCAGGGATTGTAACGAGATTGGTGAAAGAACATGTTTTTTTACTAAATGTTTACAGTACAATGCAAGTTTAAATTAGGGTGTGAATAGCGAAAAAACAACCACAAACAAACAAATGCACACAGGATATAAGGTAAGAATGTGCTTGCAGTTATTGTTTAATTTTGGGGCTTATGATTTAATGTGGCACACATTGGAAAACAGACCTTCTCCTTGTGGATTAAGGATTTCTTGTTACTGTCTGCCATATAACTCATCAAAACAGTTACGTTTGGTAGAATCTCGCGACCTTCAGAGGCTGTTTTTATTGATGAGCAAAGCTATCCCAGACAGGTTTCCATGGCAATCACGGCCCAGGGTCAAAAATGACGTTTCAGATTGCAATGGAACGCAGTATAGTTTGTACTGTACCATATGGCATCTATTGTTATAATTTGTCTCAAAATTAAAGAAACATGAAACGAAATCACAGTTCACAGTCAATTAAACACCTGATTCTCATTTGACAGACAATTATAATCAAAAATCACGGATCACGGTTATTACCACAATCACATTTCACGAGGAAAAAAACGGCCATTCCACATTTCGCGGGAAATTAAAAAGGCAATTCACGGCTCACGAAAATACCCTTTACCACCCTCACCATACTCTCAAACCTTGGGTGACAAAATTTTCACAACCTTTTTCCTCATTTGGTTCATAAGATTCTTAGTGGCATGAATTATATACCCTCTGGAGCTACATAATATTTCATTTTACAGTCAAAGGACATAATAATTTATCATCTAAGTATTTCTAATCCTAAAGGAATGCTTGATTTGTTTTGGCAGCAGTTTTGGTGGTATGACAAATACATGTATCTGTACAAATGGTGCAAGTAACCACATCTAGATTGGATGGAGTTTATGGGACAATGAATTATGTTAAATCACTTTGACATCATGCAAGTTATTGCAAGTAGTGTAATGATACAGAATATATACCAAATGGAAAACTTTCAGGGAGGTTGTTAATGGCCATGAGATGTTTAGCATCAGTGTACAGCCCACCCATTCACAAGCTTGCTCATTTCTAGACCAAAATTATGACTATGCTCTTTTCCGTGGCCATTTTGATACTGACATACACCAATTGTAGGTGAACTCCTTACATGACAATCCCACATAATTCATGCATTACCCAAAATCAGAAACCTTTTCCAGACACACATACTTATGTTGGTGATGGTCTGACAAAAAATATGACAATGTTTACAAGCATACACATACATCCCCATTTAGTGGCTCATTATAAATCGGGCCTTCATTCTCTAGATACTGGTTATAAGTTATCTAAATAACAGCTGCACAGCAGTAAAATTCTCATTCTCAGTAATACAGGACATGGAATGTGGTATCTTATCAGATGACGTTGAGATTTCACGACAGCAGACACTTTCCTGCCCAGTTTGCATGGGCACACAGTTTCCAGAAATGCAACTGCATTTTAAGTGCAAGTCAAGATTGTAAAGAAAAGTAAACATTTCATTAAAAAAAGCATATAAGATTTAATCACTGGCATTTTGTCAATTCACGGATACCCCTGTTACAACGATTGTACATGTTATCTAGCCTTTGGGATTGTTCACGCAGTGTCATCGGAATGAAATCGGGCTCACAAAAACAGCTGCATGGAAATTATGGTATTGCATAACAATAAATAGTGAAAATGTACAAAAAACACAGGGGGCAGATAAAATGCGTGAAATGAAAGCGAACAGCATGCAGTTGTATTTTTATGGCCACCTTTTCATAGTATGGTGAATATTAATATAGAAGAAACGCGGATCAAAACAACAGCAGCGCATGGAAGAAGTATGGCTTCACAGTATACATCGAAAATACAATTAAACACCACAAAGAACAAAGCAAATGCTTCAAGGGCGATTCCAACGTATTTATTGACCATTCTACGGCGATCTTTTACAGTATATTGAGTAAACAAATGCTCACCAATCCACTTGACCGATTCGGTCCTTGTTTACATCGTATTCTTTGCAGTCAGACGAGTCATCGGAGGTTCCAGCATACGATTCCGTTTCCATTAATCAGTGCATTAATTGGTTCATACTAGTACCGCTCTACGTTAAAAACCACATGCTCGACTTCCTTGGCCTTTTTCGAAGAGAGAACGAAAGGTTAAAACGAAGAACTTTTCGACAGATCGCAAAGAATAAGTATAGCATTGAGCTCCTCATCCACTCGCCAATAGTGACGTCACAACAACACGTGCTTGTTTCCATTCCTTCCATGTTAAGCGCGCGGCCATTTCAGAAACGTTTTCGTTTGTTCTTCGGATATTTCCGTACTCCCTGTTGTTTTACTCCCTTAAAAGCTCAGATAGGACAATTTCTACGTGATTTTGTATTCCAGTAGTCCTTTTTAGTGTTCGGTCACTTTGAAATGACACAAAGAAAAGTTTTCGAAATTTTGGTTCATTTGACCTTTAATGCACCAACTGCAAAAAACTCATTTTTGAGATGCGTCCTGTTGGTGCTGAAAGACATGGAAAAATATCATACAATCTATGACCCTCAGAGATCTTAGTTAAAAGTCATACTACTATTATAGACTTGTATAGAAGTTCCTTGCCCTACAATCTGTTTAACAGTGTGAATGATATATGAAATGAATCATATATGAACTGCGGAAATGAAATCAAATGAAGAATGATCCTCGCAGTTGTGAACGCAATTTATGCAATTGCGAAAAGAAGCCTGAAAAAAATTCTGGACTTCAACGGGGTTCGAACCCGTGACCTCGCGATTACCGGTGCGATGCTCTAACCAACTGAGGTATGAAGCCACTGACGTTGGGAGCAGGTCAATTGTGGGTTCATATGTTCCCGTGAAAGAAATGAGTGTGAATGATATATGAAATGAATCATATATGAACTGCGGAAATGAAATCAAATGAAGAATGATCCTCGCAGTTGTGAACGCAATTTATGCAATTGCGAAAAGAAGCCTGAAAAAAATTCTGGACTTCAACGGGGTTCGAACCCGTGACCTCGCGATTACCGGTGCGATGCTCTAACCAACTGAGGTATGAAGCCACTGACGTTGGGAGCAGGTCAATTGTGGGTTCATATGTTCCCGTGAAAGAAATGAGTGTGAATGATATATGAAATGAATCATATATGAACTGCGGAAATGAAATCAAATGAAGAATGATCCTCGCAGTTGTGAACGCAATTTATGCAATTGCAAAAAGAAGCCTGAAAAAAATTCTGGACTTCAACGGGGTTCGAACCCGTGACCTCGCGATTACCGGTGCGATGCTCTAACCAACTGAGGTATGAAGCCACTGACGTTGGGAGCAGGTCAATTGTGGGTTCATATGTTCCCGTGAAAGAAATGAGTGTGAATGATATATGAAATGAATCATATATGAACTGCGGAAATGAAATCAAATGAAGAATGATCCTCGCAGTTGTGAACGCAATTTATGCAATTGCGAAAAGAAGCCTGAAAAAAATTCTGGACTTCAACGGGGTTCGAACCCGTGACCTCGCGATTACCGGTGCGATGCTCTAACCAACTGAGGTATGAAGCCACTGACGTTGGGAGCAGGTCAATTGTGGGTTCATATGTTCCCGTGAAAGAAATGAGTGTGAATGATATATGAAATGAATCATATATGAACTGCGGAAATGAAATCAAATGAAGAATGATCCTCGCAGTTGTGAACGCAATTTATGCAATTGCGAAAAGAAGCCTGAAAAAAATTCTGGACTTCAACGGGGTTCGAACCCGTGACCTCGCGATTACCGGTGCGATGCTCTAACCAACTGAGGTATGAAGCCACTGACGTTGGGAGCAGGTCAATTGTGGGTTCATATCTTCCCGTGAAAGAAATGAGTGTGAATGATATATGAAATGAATCATATATGAACTGCGGAAATGAAATCAAATGAAGAATGATCCTCGCAGTTGTGAACGCAATTTATGCAATTGCGAAAAGAAGCCTGAAAAAAATTCTGGACTTCAACGGGGTTCGAACCCGTGACCTCGCGATTACCGGTGCGATGCTCTAACCAACTGAGGTATGAAGCCACTGACGTTGGGAGCA
>JAEMWC010000486.1:532500-555000 GCA_016490735.1 Pachyseris speciosa
ATTTTTTTCCCCAAATAAATATTTCTTCAACTTGCATTTGCTAACTTTATGATTGCCTTTTCTGTCCGACTTGTTGGGTGATACTAAAGCAATTAGACCCTTCGCCCTCAAAGGCCACAGGTCAATAGCCCATTCTGCTTCACCTCGGGCTACAGGTCTAATTATTAAATAATACAGTTACACAAAGTTTGGTAGTCTCCAAGTTGCTACAAAGAATGAATAGCACCTACAGTATAATTCTGTAATAACACTGTAATAGCAGCATCAAATTGTCTTGTCAAAACAGGAGCTTGGAGGGTTAGTGTCTTCAATATTGCGAAAGAATCAAGTAACATATGGTGTGAATGAGTTGGCAAAAATTAAGTAAACTATATGATTTACCATTTATTGCAGTTGTAAAACAATATGGTCTTTGGTCAGAATTAAGTTGTGTTATGAATTCCTGTTCTTGCTGAATGTTATGTCAAAGTAGAAACATCAAACACCAAAACATGTTCACTTTTAAGTGCTAGAATTAGTGTTAATTTCAAGTTATGTTAGGAGTGTACTATCTTAGAACAAAGCCCAAATGAACAGAAAGTGATTGTTAACAATAAAAGTTCTTTTAATTAGTTTGTTGGTAACCAATGTTGTTTGCAAACATTCATTTCTCCTTTTGATGACTACATGTTCTCAATGCTGGTTAGGAGAATTTGATGGATCATCAGTTCAGTTTCCTTAATTCCCTTTACTGATCAGTATGTTTGTTTCAACTACTCAAGGAGAAATTAGGGCTTGATCATTTCAAGGCACTTGAACAATTTGGTATCCTGTTTATTCAGAACTGCTTATTTACTGAACAAAAATAATCACACTAAGTTTATACAGCTCTCCTTTTCTTTTATTTACCCATGTCTTGATAATAAAACAGACAGAATTGAGAGAATTTTAAAGTTCATAATGGAAACTGAAGCTGCTGTGGAGTGTAAAAGAATATACTTTTGAATTCTCCTAAAGCTATTGGATCAGGCTGTGTGTACAAGAAGCATTCTTGAAGAGAAAGCAACCAAGTTATACCCAAACTATTTTTTAAACGGTCAGAGGCAAATGTAACAATAAACAATAAACAATGCAATACTCCCTGTTTCATTACTGCCCTTCCTGTTGTAATTAAGGTTACAAAAGTGGCTTTGTAAGGTTACAAATGTGCCCCAAGGGATGTTACCAAAGTGCCTTAAAATGTTACAATAGTGCCCTGTTTGGAGGTTACAATAGTGCCCTATGTTCCAAAAGTGCCCTGTTGGAGGTTACAATAGTGCCCTATGTTCCAAAAGTGCCCTGTTGGAGGTTACCAAAGTGCCCTAAAATGTTACAAAAGTGCGCTTGCGTCTCTCTCTCTCTCTCTCTCTCTCTCTCTCTCTCTCTCTCTCTCTCTCTCTCTCTCTCCCTCTCCCTCTCCCTCTCCCTCTCCCTCTCCCTCTCCCTCTCCCTCTCCCTCTCCCTCTCTCCTCTCTCTCCCTCTAGATGTAAGATGGGCACTTTTGTAACCTTCTTCTCTCCTCCTCTCTCTCCCTCTAGATGTAAGATGGGCACTTTTGTAACCTTCTTCTCTCCACCTAATTTAGATTTTGTCGTTTTTCGTTACGGTTTTCACATTTCTACAAACTAGATAGTGTAGTGAACCCGCCCAGGGACTGATATTTTCAAGGCAACATAACAAAGACATTTTATGGCTCTTTTACCGTCGCAGAAGTTACTAAAGTGCCCCATGTCGTGGTACGGCCAAGTTTTTGGCAAAATGTGGGTATTTAAGACGTGATTATGTCCCATACCATTCTCTCAGATACCACCGTAAAATGCGAGAGTGCTATTTGCACTTGCAAAAATTTCAACGTTGTCCGTATACACTTTCATGTCGAGTTATGGTTTTCCGGAAACCCAAAACGCCTAAAAGTAACAAATCAAAGTTCGAAACTTCATTTTGTCGTCATTAATCGTTGGAATCCAACGAAATTTACATGAATGTTAGGTACACTATTGTACTTTTAGTTCCTAAAATCGGAGAGTCTTGCGTTAAATTGTAGTGGGAAAAATGCCTTTCTTTTTGCAGCCAAGTTAAGAAATTTCTAATGTTACAATAGTGCCCGTTTTGCAATATGTTCTGAAAGGGAGAGAAACATGTTTCTTTTCCAAGTAAAACCAAACGATTCGGTGAGTAACTTGCGGTATTTAGGGTCTTTCACTACTAAAAATTTCAGGGTATAACTCGAAGAAATAACCGTGAAATAAACACTTTTTTGCAAAAAAATCGGTATGCGCATAATTACATTGCCAGCGCCAGAAACCTTTATCGATTGGCCTTTTAACTCACAGGCAACAAGAATAAAAGGCTACGTCCAATTCGACACAAAATAAATCTGATAGCTTTGCACAACTTCGCTTTTACTTTTAAATGGCAGAATCACGACTTTTGATACATTTGAGATGGAAAAATAACTTGACAAGATCTAGAAATATCAGTGAATACATTCATGGGGTGAGTTTCTCAAAACTCTCGGAGAGTTTTTTTTTTTCCAAAAAGTATTTTTCTAGCCATTTTATTTTTGTGATCCTTGGGATTTTATTTTTAGCATCTGAAAAAAATCCCAAGGATCACAAAAGAAAATGGTGAGAAAAATACTTTTCGGGCCCAAAACTCTTCGGGAGTTTTGAGAAATGCACCCCAGAAGCCTTTGCAGGCGTTTGAGACAAAACAAGTCCGTGTTTATAAATGGAATTTTTTTACAGTCATTATTCAGGCCAACTGATTGCTCGTTATACAGTCTTGGCGAATAACCATCATTTTCTTCCTCTCCAGGACTGTAAGATTAAAGTCAGTCGCAACTAAAATTAGCAGTGAAAACTTTCGTGCGCAGTCATGACTAAGGAAAGTAGATGCAATTACTTAACTTACCAAGGAGGGTATGGGCAAAAATGCATCTGACACCAAGCCATTAAACACAGAGAAAAGCTAAAATAACATTTAAAGGCAAGTAAGGATCCCTACGTTTCGTGTTAAATTGGAAGTCTTCATCTTCATCATTTCATTTTAAGAACAGTGCCTACTTTTGTTGATGTGTACATGTTCTGCGCATTACCAACACGTACTAACTGAACGCACAAGTATGACACGAGATAACACGTGTAATGAACGGGTAATTCGCATTTTAAGGTACTTGTGGCCATTTCATCTTTTTCATGAACGCATGTTATCCTGGTGAGACTTACTTCAAGATGAAATGGAAGTGTAACTGAAAGTGGAGTCAGTGATATAATTTTTGCGCCCATGCACAACTCACGAAGGGAGAAGCAAATACTTAACTTACCAGGGATAAGAAGGGCAAAATTGTATCAGAAACCAAGCGATTAAGGACAAAAACAAATATAATAGTTAAAAACGCATGGTAACTGCTACTTTTGTTTTAAAGTTGAGCCTATTCAACACATGGTTAACTTTTTTGTTCGCGCATTAACGTTATTTACACTATTTCTCCTGTCAATAAGAGTAGCTATCAAGGTCAAAAATGATTCCATTATTAAACATCGCCTAAAGAACAGTAGGCATGGTACCATTTGTACTTCATGCTAAAGCTTTCTGGAGGTATTATTTCATTTTTGCATAAGGAGAATTTTAGGGAAAAGTGCAGTGAAAGCTTCGTCATTTCTTTTTTTTCGAAAAGTTGCCATGTACAATTTTTTTTTCGAAATTGAAGGTTAATTGACTTTTAAAAGTGCATGGTTACTCCCAATTTTCTGTTTACTTCTTTTCCCATACGGTGAAAAGCAATGCAAAAATACCACAATCCACCGCCCTGCTATTGGACAAATGAGTAGTTTTACATGAAAGTATCGTGGTCCACGTGGTCGATCCCTATTGGAATTTTATAGCGGAGCTCCGGCGGAGCACCATACCTATAGAAACCCGTCAACTGCTTTTCTCATGGTAAAAGCGGCTAGCGGTATTGCTCGTGGGCGCGCACGACGACGACGACGGTGGAGTTGCCCAATAATTAATAATATCATAATAATAACCATAATAATCCAACATGGCGGCCATACTCCACCTGACCCAGCTGGGTCCCCAGCTCATCAGCTAGTTTGCAGCGTGCAACTTTGATATAGGACATCCGTGTCATGGCCAATTGACAGCTGTCAAAATAAGGTTTCCGCTGACCAGTATCACGTGGCCATATTGCGGGCTCAAGTTTAGAGCTTATATAGGTCAGCTGTTTTTTTGAATTTGACCGCTGACCACGCACTTGTTTTAGATTAGATCGCAGGCTCAAACCAGGTTAATTTAACCAAAACGAGGCACCCAAACCAAAACGAGGCTTAATTTTCCGTGCGCTTTCTGCGGCTCGTAATTTGACAGTCAGTTGGTTTCTTCATTTTGACCAAAACAACTTCATCTTCTTCGAAGTTTGTCTTTTAATTCGCGTAAAAGGCATAAAAATCAATAACTAATTAACAGATACTCCGGAAGGTGAATTTTCAAGTGATAAAAAGGATAGCAAAACATTTGCCTCAGGAAACGCTTAAAACTTGGCTCGACTTGCATAATCGACGCCCGGATTGTGTGGTTGAAAAACAAAATAATTCAAGGCTTCAAGGACTTTCACTTTACCGCGGCACCTCGCAGCTCACCAAGAAAGGTCACTTAACAGTTCACCGGCATTAATGGGAGGAACGAGTAGCTCAAAGTTAGTGGAAGAAGTTCTTTCTTTGGACAAACCGTTTGTTATTTTTCCAGATGCGTGTTTTAACTCAAGTGGATTCGTATTTTCAACCTCTTCAACACAGGTGACTCAATTAAATGAATTGAAGCTTAACATTAAATGGTTTAATCGTTCTTATTTTTGTTCAGGAAAGCAATTTGTATTTTTCTCTCGACTGGATATAAATAACAATCATCTCTACTCGTTTTGCAAGCAAAGAAGTAGTTGAATTGTTTGTTTGTTTTGTTGTTTTCATGCAAGCGAACGAGTGTTTTCACTCCCCTTGGCTGACTGTTTTCAGTGTTTTTCGACGTCGGTGCCTCAACAGCATTAAAAAAACTTTCGCCCCTAACTTATTAACAAGTAATCGCAATGAGTCCTCGTAAAATAAAGCATTAAACCCAGGCTAAACGATCAAACACTTCATTCAACATCGTGTTGGAAGATAATTTAAAACGGCTTTCTATGTTTTATTCAGATGAAACATTTTCATCTAACATTTCGCTCTACGAACAAATGTTTGATCGTTTAGCCAACCCAACCAAGAAAGTGCACAGTCAGTAAAAAGCAAACCAAATTAAGAACGTGAGAATTTCAGCGATAACACGCAAAAAGTGTCCTGTGTACTCGCTTTGTCTTGTGTTTAGTCAAATATTGTTTGTTTTCCTGCTAGCAGAGGTTTCTCGCCCAAGGAAATTTGTTTATCGGCTAGTCACCCAACGTTATGTTTGTCAAACACAATGTTCAGGAAAATGTTTGATCGTTTAGCGGGGGCTTTAGTATTACTTGTGTTTTGCGCAAAGAAGACAATTTCAGCAACTTCTGAAAACACAAATAATATCAATTCTTAATTATTCTCGGCCCAGTGCGATTACCTATCCAACCATTGGTTTGTTTTCCTTTTCCTCTTTTCTCCAATATTTAAGCTTATGTCAAAATTGCTTAACAATTTTTATTAACTTGCTACGAAATTGTCACTTGTCTATTTTCCCTACCTTTTCCAAAGAAACCTACAAACCTACGCATCGTCAGTGAATTTGTTTTCTTGTAATGTTTTGTTATTCTGTGGTTTGTGAATCGTGGTCAATTCCTGTTGACTGCTCTAAACGATCAGGTTCATACTCTACGGACCGTTATGTAAAATCTTAAGATTGCTTAGTAATTTTTCTATCTTACTAGAAGCTTACTTATCAACTTTCTTCACCCTTTCCAAGAATCTTCGAACAAACATAGGCGTCTTGTTGTTTTGGAATGTTTTAATGTTTTAATGTTTTGAGGTTTTTGAACCGCGGTCAATTCCTATTGACTGCTCTAAACACAAAATATTGGCGCAAGGAATGCCATGCGAAGTTGCTCAATACCAGTAAATAAAATAATAACCATGGAGCTCCGCTTTTAGGCTTGGCTAAATCTATATATTATGGATATTGTAAGGAATTTGTGTGGAAATTGACTATTTTCCAAACATGGAAAAAGTACAAGTTTTCCAAATGTGGATTTTTTCCTAATACCAATTGGGATTTTTAAGATACCAAACTTGGATTTCCAAAGTTTGTGTGAGAACATCATACTTGGAAATACATTAAAACTTATTTGGATTTTACGGCAACAGGTCAACACATACTGGGATTTTCCTTTTCTCAAACATGGATTTTCTCTTTTTCCACACCTGGATTTTAACATAAACCACTGTGTAAAGTAAGAAAACCACACTAGTATTTGCTACTAAATACATGTTTGGATTTGTATCTAAACAAATTTGGTTTCTTACCATTTTCCCTATTTTGGAAAAATGGAAAACATAATGGAAAGTAATGTAATTCCATGTTTGGTATTCAACATACCAAACTTGGTTGATGGAGTTTTCCGTATTGGGATTTGCAGCCTTCCCACCTGGGAAATTTTAATAGCCAATCTACAAAACAGCTGCCCACAATTTAGCAATAAATATATGGATTTGTAACACCCCAGCTGTCCATTTCTTGGGCCAAGACCAATGTAATGTAATATATCTTACAGAGGAGAAAAATAAACAGATTAAGCTTGATTTTAGCATACTCTCTGGTAATTTTTTTTATTGTAACTACAAAAATATCATCTCGTACTTTTGCATCTAAGTCAATAAAATTGATGCAAATTAATTACAAAGTTGCTGACAATAACTGTAACTGAACTGCTGCATGCTCATGCACATGACAGTGTTGCTTGTTTCAGGTAAGTAGTACAAAGTGAAAAGACTTCTGTCCTTCACTACTAAGTTATTTTGAACTGGGCTTACAAATACATCATGAATTTAAAAGCTGTCCACACTTGATGCACCATAATTCTTAAAAAAATAATTCTTTGATGTATCATAATTTAAAATTTTCTGTTTATTAAAAACAGTAGAAAATTTTAAAGAACTATCCTGAAATAGAATGCTCTACTGCACTTAGAAAAACAACAGCAATTAAAACAGACATAAATAACGGAGAAGCGTTCTCAAGTCGAAATACTCGGAAAAAGAATTTTCCGAGCCCCAACAGAAGTCGAACCCAATGCGTTATGCTTCTCCGTTATTTACACTTTATCCAAGTCACCAATCAATTTATCATTAAAACAGACATGGCCTTTTGTTCTTTCAAACCTAATGGTTATAAAATAATGTAAAAGGTTCACTCATTTTTTGCTTTGATTATAATCTTTGTAGTGACACTACAAATCTGAACTGACAGTATGCTAAGACAATTATTATCAGTTTTGGGGTGCTTCTGCTAAGAGCCAAAAGTGTATGCCATGCTCTTATTTTCCATTAATTCTACTTGTCCAACTTTGGCTAAACTGCAAATGTTTTCAGACAAACATAGGAAGATAACAAAAAACACAACAATATTTATACTTTTTAGCCCCACTAATGCACTTTCAGGTTCAAATTCAACAGTTGACTCTCTGGTATTGTAGGAGTACCTTGTTTCACAAAAATCTTACAGAATGTGAAATTTTCACCTACTTAAAGCTGCAAGACTACTTACACATACAATACAGTCCAGCATATAGAAGATGAAAACTCAAGAACACTTCTCAGCCAAGCTAAATATACATTTAAACCTTAAATCTCAACCAGTAACTGTCTGGCCATGCAACAGTGTCTTGCAGAATTGGTAACTGGATGTTTAAGTAGACTTGCCATAACACCTACTTGTTATGGCAAGTCTACTTAAACATCCAGTTATCAAGAACAGTCCTGCATACATCTTAATCAAAGGTTGTGTTTACTAAGTACATAATCAGCAATTAAGAGTCCTTAGCTGTACACTCTCCCAGAATAATCTCCTTGACTACTTTAACATCACCACAAGTCACCGATTCCTGATCCTCCTCCTTAGATTCAGGTATGGTAATGTAGCCCTCATTGCGGAGTGAATTTGCAATAGCTCTGATGTGGGTCATCTTGTCCTTGCCTTTTAAAAGGCCAAGGTTGAAGACTTTTTTCATCTTCTGTAATTGATCCATCTTCACTTCTTTTATGGATGGTTTTCCTAAGAGCCACCATTACAATTAAATCTGCTTTGGTCTGAGGCATGTCTAGGATAAAAATAAAGAAACTGCATGTTAAAAGAAAAGCTATATTCACATAGTAGATACTAAACCAGGCCAAATGTTAATTGAGAACAATGGATGGGCCCCTTTTTCACAAAGAGGCCAATCGCATTAACAGTAGGTATTGTTAGCAAGCAAAGGCAAATAAATCCCTCTTTATCTTAATTCGTTACCTGCTACATTTCTTTCACTGTTTCTAAAGGTTGGAATGCACAAGGCGAGAGAAGTCACTGTGTGTACTGCAACCAGGACAAGTCCCTGTGACAATTATTGTCATTGGTGTGGTATTCCAGTAAATATCCATACCTTTCCCAGAGAAGGTTTTAGGTTTGAATCTCTAAACCCCACCAGAAATTCCAACTCATACATCAAAATTTCCTTCAAAAATTTTGGCTATTGAGACCCCCCACCCCCTAGAATTTCCAATGACCTTACATGGACATTTTCTGGCACTCCATACTTTAAACTCAAAACAATTATCATGAAACCATGTTTTACAAACCCATTCCACATTATTACTGGGTTTCAAAACATAACAAAATTAGCCTTGCTTTGTCTTATTATAAGCTACTTTTAACTTTTTAGTATAGTTCTTGGTTTTCAAAATTACAAAAATAAAACTGGAAGTCATTTATTGGCAGCAATGACTTCTGTAATTTTCTCACCTTCATCAAAATAAAGGTTGTATGCTTTCACACGTTGCAACTGAGGTGTATATGTGGGTGGACTAGTACTTCCACTACTAGACTCAGCTGACTCGGTTGACTCAGATGCACTGTCTGTTGACAGCACTTCTCTGCAGGTAAGGGGTCTATCTTTCTGCTGGCGTCTCCGTTCCCTGATTTTTTTTAAACTGTTTCCAGGACTGCTTCTTTACCCAATCCACACTCTGTAAAAAGATGAGTGTCATCTTCGAGCAGTTTTACCACAAACTTGTCTACTTGGATAGCATCTGCCTTATTTCTATAAACTGGTAAGGCACTTCCACGGGGCCATCTTTTCTCTACTTCCTTTGTAATCTTTCTTTTCCTGGTAAAAGAGATTAATATTTATTTACAAACTGCTGTTTGATCTTATCATATTTTTTCTGTTAGAAACAGGACCTCAAAGTCATCAGAACGTAAGTTGACCATCAAGTGTTACCGCAACAATTTGGAAGAGAAATTCCACTCATAACAGAAAATCATCTTAGTCATCTTAGTCTGTGTGATGTTCTAAGTGGCAGGAGGTTCTTGGCACTACCAGTAATCAAGTCAGTTTCATAAAGCACAAGAAAAATTATGTCAATGTGACCCTTAGGTTAACTGCCAGAATAGCACACAAAAGACTTTGCAATATTTTAAAGATTTATACCTACTTTGTGTTGTAAATGCTCTTTTCCTTGCAACTTAGCTGCTCTCTTTCTTCCCTCGTAAGCAGCCTGTCATAATCCTTAAATGATGATCTGTCAATCTTCTTTCTTTTGTGACAACTACCAAAAGGGTGGGAGTTAACTAGGAAAACAGCAATAAAATAATATTGACAGTTCTGGGATTACATGTGGTTTCCAGTTCTAAGAGTGATTTTATACTCTGTGTGATCATAGTTAATAGCGGTGTGATTAAGTTGAATACCTCGTACCAGCAATGCAGAAAAATTTAGATTACTGCGATGATTTAACCCCCGCTTTCCCAAAAATTTTTGAGGATGGCTTAATCTTGGCAATGCTTGCGTTAAAAGTAGAGTTAAACAATAAGCTAGAAAATAACTTAGCCAAGGAAGAATATTTACCATTCCAAGCGTTTGCTTGATAACGCTTTTCCATCTATCTCTTCTTCTACGAATTTTTGACCAATTGACGCGCCAAAAAAGCTGTAAATCCACGTTTTTACTTGTTCCGGTGTCCAGCCTGCACATAAAAAATATACCATCACCAGTTCCAAAGAAATAGGAGAAACTTAAAGGAGCTACGTCACGATATTTTGAGTCGACATTTCTTCGGTGACGATTAAATTGTTGGGAAACCTAAAACTAATGGTTTGCAAAGGAAGAAAAACACCAAAAAGGAAAAAAAGGAACAAGGATGGCTGAGGATGGAGAAGATTGAAACGAATTCGAAAAGACGATTTTGAAAGTACTTCAAATTGATTTACTGATCATAGCCGCTTCCTAGACTTTGGTCTATAATATATCATCTGTAACTCTAATAAGTAATAAACGCAAGCTTCGACTTGAGAAGTGGAAAGTGATATTGAACTTTGTCGGTTTAAATTAAGCTTAATTTGTCTTCGAATATATTATTATCAAGCAAATCCTCTATTTTGCAATTCGATTTAATTTCGCATTCCATCTTTATGCACATGCCATTGGCTTCCCCGTGGGGTCGACCCCCGGGCCAACCAGGGGGATTGTAAAATCAGTCAAGCAAACTTGAGGAATTTCCCGAGGGGTCTCTCTCATGACAAAGCCCCTTGGGTGCGGTGTCTCTCAGCTGAAAATCCCTGTGACATCCTTTTCAAACTTGTGAATTCCCCCACCCCCTAATCTTTGATCGTAGAACAATGTCAAGATTTCCCCCTACCCTCGGGAAAAGAATCCCATCCAGCTCCTTATATTCTCCCACATATCTCCCTGGTAGGCCCGGGGGTCGACCCCACGGGGAAAGCCGAAGACATGTGCATTAGAAGGAAACGCACAAAAAAATTACTACAGAACAAGTTTTTGGCCTGTCACGTAAGCATTTGACTTTTGATTCACTTCTGCGAAATCGTTGGTGGATTAGAAGCGAAAAAGACCACATAAAACTTACCAACGACATTCCCAGGTTCAGTTGAAGACACACTTGTTTCCCGCCTTTCGTTCCGTGGAATGCAATCATCTTCTCTTTGTGCGCTTCTTTTGCGACTCTCACACTGACTTTGGATAAAATGTGCTCCACCTCTTCCCTCACCTGCTTGTTGACTACATAAAGGCGAGGAACGAAAAGTCTTTCCTTTCGATGCCATAACTCCGTACACAACTGAACACCAACTTTCCTGTAATTTCCTCGCAAAGCAAATTCTGCAGAGAGGGCGGGAAATTAGTCACACAGTTCCTTATACCAAGACTGCTGCTGTGTGATTGGTTGCTGAAACTTTCGATCCATTTCATTGGTTGACCAAACTGGTTGGACGCTGTCCTGTCGGACTGACTGCTCATATGACTGACAACATGGCGGATCTTGCACCAGCATCGTTGTGTTTTTGCACTGAAAGAAATTCTGTCCATGTTCATTGCCCCTGCCAAGAATGCCTCGGAAAACCTGTAAATTATAAAACTCAGGAAAGACATCTTTCAGCCTTAAGACTGTTGGAACAAGAAAATAGTAAGTTTATTTTCACTGTTGAATGTTTACAAATGCCTCTACAAACTGAGCCCTCGATTGATCCGTTGGAGCAGCTAGCTAGACCTGGGCATAAAAATATAGGTATAGGCTTACAATTTGAAACATGTTTATATATTTTATTGATAACAGAGGTAAACAAATACTGCTTTCCTGATAAACATAACGACAAGCAACGTAAAAACCGCCCTATTCAAAGTCTAGTAGTTGGCAAATGTACATATTTTAATTTTAAGCCTATGAACAAATTCAAGATAGAAACTGTAGTTTCTATCTTGAATTTGTTTTTCGCTCAGCATGTATTTGTATCGAGCACTCTTGCGATTGTGTGAAACCTTTTATACTGTTATTTGTGTATTTTATAAACAAAGGTTTTGCAACTAGTGTGACAAATCTTCAACAACCCTCATGCAGGGTGGCAGTTAAAATTTGTTTTGGTTATAAAAAATATAAAAATAAAAATATGTTGTGTCTGTCAAATAATGATAAGAAATCTCACACAAAGAAAACCAGAAACTAAACTAGTAGAGTTATTTTGGTAAACCATAAATTAAAACAATATATATTTTTTAACTATTTCTATTATATAATTACCAGCTTCAGGGATTAGTTCAATGTTACCGGAAACCAGTATCCCTGAAAGTCACCTGGATAACTCTGCTGTTCCAATTTGTTCTGAAGATTGTGTGGAAGGGAATGAATGCTCTTTATCATTAAGTGCCTGTGGTAGCTTTGACAATGATTGTGCTGTTTTTAGTGGAACCTATACAGAGTTTGTTTCCGAAAGTTCGAGCCAATTAACAGGGAACCTAGAGGAAGCTGAAGAAGGTGTAATTGAGGATGACACATTGGAAGGCAAAGTCATGGATGCCATTGTGTGTGTCATATTTGAAGCACTTGATCTTTTGCATGAAACAAAGGGATCTTTGAAAAACTTTGAGGAGCTGCTAACAATGGCTAGACACATGTTCTGTAAGGGAGCTGGTTGGGGAGAGGATGATGAGACAGTCAAGAAAAGATGGCCCAGTAACTGGTCTGCTGCGAGACAAATCCTTATTAAAGAAGGTTATGAGGATGCCAAAGAGTACTTCATATGTCTGAGTGATGCACATCTACAATATTGGGACATTTTAGAATCCCAGTCAGACCTATGCCGTCATCGTGGAGAAAAGGGCACCATTCCTTATTATTATTTGGGTCTCAAAGGAAAGATTAAGCGCTGGGTATCACATCCTGATGTGTGCTACAAAATGTTGTCACACTGGAGAGAAAAAGAACATTGGCTGAATAGCCATGGAGGCTGGCATACCAAGAAAGAAGTGTGGGATGGAGAGCGGTTTGCAGAATTATCATGGTTCTGGGATCCCAATTCTGAGTGGTGCTTGCCAGTTCGATGTCAGTACCCTGGATGTAGTAATATAATTTCAGTTCAGACTATTTTATCAGCCGATGAAAGTGAAGATGGATACCGTGAAATTAAATGTGACTGCTGTCAAAGTACTTTCCAAGTTCAAGCAAAATATGTTAAAGGAGATCCTCGAAACATTGCTTTTGTGGGTAAGTTACAGAGTCAATGGATTTGAAACTATTGTAAGTTTACTGAGAGTTTGAAAATAAACTAATTGGAAATAATAAAATATTGCAAAGTAAAGTATTAGTAAGGTATAGTAGTGCCACATTGTTGTCTTAGACAGGAATACTGTATTTTCCTGCTGGGCAGGTACATGTGAATAGTTCATTTATTTCATACTCCCTTGCCCTTCAGTGAGCAAAGTTGGCTCACGTCTATTTCATGAATTGTATGTGATCATCTGTCACTAGGCAATATTTTAATGTGTTATTTTTGTCATATTTGTTTGATAGGTCACTGGATGGGTTTCAACCATTTGGATCCAGCTACCGATCAACGGGTAATTCTCAATTTGTAGCAGCTAATTACTGCAACATATACATGTAAACATACTGACCAAGCAGGGCTCAAAGTGCTAGCCTGGTACCTACATGTAGTGACCACTTAGATTTTACTAACCAGGCATTAATGTGGTCCAGGTCCAATAGCAGTAGAATTAATAGCCAAGGAAGACTTGAAATTGCAACAATAATAATTATTCCATGCATCACTTTATCTGGAATGTTTTGCTTCATTCGGCTAACTCATGACAAAGGAACGTTGATGGTTTTTTTTTCTTTACGGAAAATGCTGTCTTGTTTGTCAAATATTTCTTTCAAAATAATAGCATTTTCAGTTATCCATTTCAACAACAACAAAAACAGCAATAATATATTTTCCAATGATTTCTTAGTTTTATCCTTGGCCAATGTGTTTAAATGCTGAAAAATGCTCTGTAAAATTTTTCATCCTCTTTACTTTGTGCTATAATTCCAGGAGCAATTGATGTTCTCAAGTCGCAACAGTCTCAAAGCAAGATAGACAACACTCAGTTGAAGTGTATACTGTAGGATTTGTACCATCCCAGCTATTGCCAGATTCTCGACCTATTAGCCTGGATCCCTTTCTCAACCCACTTGTAAGAGACTTTGAAGATGGGTTCATTGAAGGTTATACATATTCATTTGGTATTAATCATTGATTCTAAAGGAGGATTAGGCACGATTTGGTTTTCTGTGAGTTGTTAATAGAATTGTGATTTGGGGCTAGGTAAAGCTAAGTGGTATCTTTGATCTTAACATCTAAAGACATTTCCAAAATTAATGAAATTTGTATTAAATTAACATAACAACTTGGGATAGTTTGCTGTCTTTTGTGTGTGTGTGTGTGTTTAAAGTGCCTATGAAGCGAAATTTGTTTCTCGCTAATTTTAAAGTTTAATCCATAAAACTCAACATTCCAAAATTTGAGGTGCTCTTGATTAAAATCGGCGATTATACAAGCGTTTGAAATTGGGCTATTTTGCCTTCAAAAATGGCTTTTGAATCGCGCGGCCAAAAAGACAGGTGACAATAGCTGTGACGTAATTTTGACGTAATTTTGGGGACAAGTATTCCAACTATTTCACTATAATTCATAAGCGCAAACACATTTTTGTACCCAAAATGACGTCACATCACGACCCAGACCCCTGACCATTTTCAAAGGCAAAAGAGCCCAACTTCAAATGCTCGTAAAATCAACAATTTTAATCACAAGCACTTCAAATTTGAGATTCTTGCGTTTTTAGGGGTAAACTTTAAAATTAGCAAGAAACAAATTTCGCTTCATAGGCACTTTAAAAGCCTTAAAGTGTTATATTTTCTAATGAGCAGCTGAACATCTTTTTCTTCATTAGAAAATAATATATATTAGAAGCTAATTTAAAATAATTCTATTTTTGCTCAGGTATAGAGGTTGACTACCGATTAAAGGTTGATTGTTTTCCTGAAGGAAAGATGACTATTAGACATTTGCTGTTGCTGTGGACGGGAGACCACCCGGCACAGTGCGAAGTGTGCAAATCAAAGTCATCTGGTGCTAAGAAGGGCTGCAGAAGGTGCAAGTTGCAAGGTGACTATTCTTGAGTGTCTCTATCTTTCTACTAAATAAAGATGTAATTGTAATTATAATATGATGTGGTATTTAAAGTACTTTCTTCTAGTGCTGTGGTATGTGAATGCAAGGGTTTTAGATTGTAGTTTCCACATAATTGATATTATCATTTGTGACAAAAACTTTATTTTATCAGTGCTTTCAATAAGATTTTAAGTAGGTGCCCATTCTTGCATAGGAACACTTAGTTGATTTATTTCTAATTATTTGTGTTCCTTAATTGTATTGTAGGAGTTTATCTGCCACTTCAGAGACATTACTATTATACTGGATTCAGGGAGCATTATAGATTCCCATGGGAGAAAAGGAATTTGAAAGATGAAATCAAACGAATGACTGAAGTGGAGCAGGAGGAACGTAAAACAGTGTTTGAAAACCTTTCAAGGGAGATTGGCTTTCTTGGAGTCCCGCTGCTTCACAAGTTAAATGCCTTGTATGGTTTTGATGTACTAAGAGATCTTGTGTTTGATGCCATGCACCTTGTTTCCCTTAACATTGTAAAGAGAAGAGTGCAGTACTGGCTTTCAAACGATATTCTTGACAAAGAAGAGTTTGGAGAAAGGCTGAAGTGGATGCCATGGTCCAAAGGTACAGTGTGTGTGTTGCTTTTTTTTTAGCATTTTGACCACTGCAACACAAAGGAATGTAGTGATTTGTGTGGAACATAAGTAACGGTTATTTAATATGACTGAGCAATGCAGTTGTATGCAGGAATCAATCAGAGCCTAATAGTGAGAAATAATATACTGCTTTATTGCATTAAATTCTATTGTAATGTAAAGGGCAGGTCTAAGAATTATAACTATTGCAGTCATCTTTGTACACCAAACCACTCCTAATCGGTATTCTGCAATGACAAACCATCGCTAAATTTATTCTGTTAATTACATAACCAGCTTTCCCATGCTAAAGCATTATCTTAATGTTTTCTTTCAGGATACAAAGCCAGCAGAATCCCAAATGATATAACAAGGATAGGATTCTGGAAAGGTGAAGCATAATTATTATACGCTTTCTTGCATGGTTATAATACATGTAATCCCAAGATGTGCAGTTTCGTTTGAAATATATACAATTTTTTCTAGGGCTGTGATGTCACAATAATTTATTATGAATTTGCTCAGCAATAACTAAATACTGAAATATAAAGCAAGCAGTGTCAAAATATCGAAACAATACAACTCTGTTGTTTTTTTTCAAGAACATTTTAACCTGCAAACTTTTAGAAAAAGTGGCATCTTGACATACTAATATTTTGTTTAACAGCTGAAGAATACCAAAAGTTAGCTTTTCCCGCATCAGAGTTTGTATTGAAAGGACTTCTTCCTCCTGAAGAAAACGAGGTGTGGGCGTCAATCCCTCGAATTGTTGAACACATTTTCAACTGTGGAAGAAATGGCTTCACTACTGAACAAATCACACATTTAACAGCCCTTAGCTGGAGACACTGTATCCTTGTAGAAGACAGATATGGTCCTTGAGAGTGTGTAATCACCCTACAAAGTCTTACACATTTACATGAAGATATATCACGGTTTTCATCCCCTGATAACTTCTGGTGCTTCCAGTTTGAGAAGGCAGTTGAAAGGTAAATTCATGAACATAGAGTTTTGATATTAGTTATGTACCATAATATTACTAAAACAGACACTGTCATGGCAAGCTTTGCTTTTTTAGTAAAAAAAAAAAGCACAGTTGTGATTATGACTAAGAACATTTGTTCCTTTTTCCAAATGTGCCTAGAAAATGAAGAGGAAGTTATCCAGTAAATTGTTGAAGGAGAAGGGAACCATGGTTAATCTTATCTGCCTTGAAAAAGTCAGGCAGACTTTTTCAAGTTCATGATGTCACAGTGATGTGACTCCTTTTGTACCATCATTGCACTGGCATTGTGATTTTTAACAATACTTGACAAATGTTGTGGCTTTCATCAGCGTAATTGTAAACATCTTTAGGCTATTGAGATTTTAAAGTGATGCCCATGACAGTGTCCCTAAAGAAAGGTAGTAATTTATTATTATGCATACAATAATTGTATGCATAATAATAAATTACTACCTTTCAACAGACTTTCAATCATTTTTTTAGATTATTTATTTTAGGGAATCTAAAAAAATGATTGAAAGTCTGTTCAGCATCAAATTGTCTATAACAGAAATTCTGAAATGAATACTGGAATGTTTATTATTAGTCTGCTTCTTATTGTTTTAATTGTTAGGTATGTGAAGCAAACAAGTAACCGGAAAGGAGTAGAGAAAACTTTTGCACGCAAAGAGTGTCAGAGAGAGTTCCTGCAAATTTGGAGACTTGGTGACAAGGGATTAAGAATTGCAACAACTGAAAAGTCTGGAAAATATGGTAGACAAAAGGTGCCATAAAATTAACAATAAATTATCTGCTTTCCTCAGTGTTGGTTTTTGTGTTTGTGGTTGTCACATGGCCCAAGAATTTGGTGGTTATGAACAGTTTACTTACTTGACACGATTAATGTTATTTACAAATTTAAAGCAGATGAGTTGTTTAGTGTTTGTTTCAGTTGAACAAGGCACTGTAATGCATTGCATTTAAGAAATAGAAAACATATTCTGTGTTTCTATCGAGTTATAGAAACACGAGTGGAAGTTTGGGAGAATGAGAAATGCTGCGGAAACACGAGCTCTTGTCTGTGACTACCGCGGTACGTCAACTTTTGTGTTTCTATCGAGTTATAGAAACACAATTATGAACCAATCAGCGCACGTATTTTCCTTGCGCTATTTTCTAAATAAACATAAAGAATGCCATGGGAACTGGCAGAGCATAATGGTTCACCCAAAAAATTCCCAGTTCCTTCGATAAGATGTGCTTGCAGGGAATGATGGATGTTGTGATGAAATTACTATGGTTCCCACCATACATGTATGTCTCATGCAGGGAATAAGGCATTGCTTTGCAAAATCTAGTTTGCAATGAAAATAAAAATGGCAATACAATTGTCATAACTTTGTGAAAGCCCCTGAACACCAAACATGCATTTACACTACCTAGCCTGATAATGTGCACATTATTCATCATTGTTGACGTGCTTGTCTATCAAGTTGGTAGTTCTTCAACTCTTTTTTAACTTATCTCACTGGAATAGCACTCAGTCCAGTGCTAAGTTGATAGTGCAAAACTGGCTAATTTCAGTAATGGGGCATAAACTTAATAAATCCTTTGGAAATTTCTTAACCAGTTACTTCTTTTATTTTAGATGGTCGCCTCTTCTCTAGAATCTGCAAAGGAACTTATAAAAGAATGTGTACATGGCAGAGATGCAACTCGAGCTAACAATGGGATTCTTATTGGAAGTGGCAAAATTGAGCATTTGCAAAGGGATGAAGGAGAGGCCATTCACGCATATGACAATGAAATTCTAACTCCTCAGGTGGCTCACACTTTCCGAAGTGCTTATCTGCCATTGCACAGTGAAGGTGCAGGAGGAACTCTATATCGCACTAGAGATGACATAATAGCCTTGCAGGGGACCCAGGAGATATGCCTCAAAATCATAAAATTCTACTTGGTGGAACATGAGAATCTTTTTACCCCATTTGCTATTTATGATGCCTTTCAGTATATATTGGATGACGATGGTCATCAAATGAGACATCAGCTCAGTTTCCATCTATGTCAAGCCTTTTCACACATGCACTTGTATTGGCTTACATGACATTGTAAGGCCAATCATGTTGTGGTTGGAGCCTGATGGAAAATGTGCAGTTGTGGATCATTCCAGAACAACCATCCCTCTTCCCAGTGTTATTGTGCCTGTTTATCCCCAATCTGGTGACACGATAAGTGTGAAAGGAGACCAAGATGAAATATGGCGAGCAGAAGTTCGACAAGTTGATCTTGAACTCAAGAGAGTGAAAGGGTATTTCTTTGTTAAGCATGTACACTGGGAGAGAAATCACTTGTGGGTTAGGGAATCAAGTTCACGAACTATGGACAGTATTAACTTCAGAAGTGTCATTGACATTTTGCCAGGGATATGGCATGGTCCAAACTGGCAAGAACAAATCTAACAGTGAACTGCCTTACTATTAGTTGATTCCAGTGATAAAATTTGCTTGTATTACTGTACTTGCAGGAATTCAGTAATTTTTTTATAAATTCATTTCTTTTTTTGAGTCAAAGTAGGATTGTACTGTACATGCCACTACTGCTTCTACAACAGAAAGATAAGATTGTTATTTAGTGTTATTGCTAACAAAAGTGACATACTTGAAAAAGTGGAGCTCAATTTTCCAAGTCAAGATTGAAAAATACATTTTCCTTGTTTGTTTTGATTAAGAGTAACTAAAAATTGAGTAATTTATCGAATAATTTCCCATACAGTAACCATTATGGAAACTGAATGGAATGGATTTTTGTTTTACAAGCAAGATACAAATGTGGAAATGTTTTTTTTTTTTGATTAACAAAATACATATTTGGAAAAGAAATTCAGTCTAAAAATAACATTTTCCAAATGCAGATTGGAAAATAACATTTCCATCTTTGTTTTTAGTATGGAAACTAAGGTGGAGCTACTATACATGTAATTTTACAAACTGTAACCAAGTATGGAAACTGAATGGATTTGGATTTCCTATTTTACCAACAAAATACACATATGGAAATCATGTATTTTGTTTCTGGACAAAGTAACATACTTGGAAAATAGAAAAGTCACTGTGGAAATTTAATTTTCCAAGGTAAGATTGGAAAATGACATTTCCATGGTTGGTTTTCGTATGGCTAACTAAAATTGGGTATTTTATCCAACAATTTTCCATACAAAACCCAAACGTGGAAACTAAATGGATGTGGATTTCCTATTTTACATACAATTTACATATGCGGAAATTGGGTATTTTTGCCAGTGTACATGTAGTCCACTATGGATTATCATGGATTTAAAGCGAGATTGCGGGATTTAAAGGCCTTGGAAGTTCAGGCTATAAGGCGTGGAAACAAGGACAAAGCAAAAAGTGTACATAGAGGCTGTTTTGATTCCTTTGCCAGTACTTGTCATGGTTGTATTGTCATATATTGAAGTGTATGTGTGCGTTCATATCTCATCAGAGAAAATAATGTGGTCTAGTAGGCTTTGGTACATCCTGCACGCAAATTAAGCATTATATTTGTGAGCAGTGTGGTTTACAATGGCTGAGAGTGCACTTGTTGTGTTAGCAGGTCAGCTCAGATGTTCAATTGATACACAATGTAAAACAAATTCCATTCATTTATAATGTTTTTGTTTGTTCTTCATTTATGGTACTTTGTCTTTGTTATGTGCCGGTCAAATCGAACCCTCCACCACCCGGGCATAGGATATTTGGGGTCATTGCGTGTTCATATTTCCCCTCCCCCTATTCAGATTCTCCACCATAGGCTCATTTCAAGTGATCAAATGTCCCCATCCCTGGGGAAATTAATAAGTGGCCATATTCTTTTCTTAACTGTACTGTGTAGCTTTCAATCCCTTTAAATCCATGCCAGAATACAAATTTTAATAGGCAAACGTGTACAGTTATTCCTTATTACATTGCTTAATACAAAGAGAACCAATTGCAAAGTTAATAAATTTTGATCACCTTTAATTTAACAGATATTAGAATTGAAATAAATCATCAGCAAATCACATTTAGTGTGACAATATTGTGCATGAATGCAACGTGAAATTTCGTGTAGTTTTTAAAAAAGAATATAAACTATTTAAAGAATGTATGAACTTAACTATCTTTAACTCTGTATCCATTGACATCTTTGTTCTTCCTCTTCCTTCTACAATCCTTTGCTTGTTAGCCAATCCGTCATGATGCCATAATGAAATCGATGCTACTATTCAAATTCCCCACCTTATTTATTGAGTGTTTTAATGTACTCGTTAAAAAGTTTAATTAATATGCACGGAATTTCCGTAACAGATAGCTTGTACCAGATAAGTTTTTTTAATTGAGTATTTTGCATCGAGTAGCTCATTCTTGAGACTCCTTGTAAGCAAAAGCATCAGCGATCAAAACTTCGTGCTACACTCCTTTTACATAGCACATCCTTCATCCTTTCTTCTCTCGTCGTCATGGCCAGTAAATTAGACATAGATGATTACGTCTACGACGTTGAAAATTTATCTGCGCTTATGGCATCCTTGGACGCCAAGGGCATCAAACCAGGCGCCCGTCCGAAAAAATCCAAACGACTGGCAGCGAAATTGGCAGGGAAATCTACCAAGACTCAACTACCACCCGCACCCTCTCTAGAGTCCCTCCTGGAACTCGAAAGAGTAAAGAATGAAAACCTCAAAATGGAACTGGAAATCACTAGAGCCCAATTGGATTTGGCAAAAATAAAGAGTGTTTCTGCTGAATCGCAGACACCTTCTTCAGGACAGCCACGCCTGTTACAGGCCACTCTCACTTCCACCCTGGGAAGCGCCCTCAGTTCAGGCATCCTGACATTAGAACAACTCCAGGAAAAGAAGAAACCTGGGTCAACCAACAACTTTGTCTTCTCGTCTAAAGGTACGATTACTTATGAAACCTTAGATCTTCCCGACTTTGTTAATGGTTTCTTAGAATTCCAAAAACAGCAACCAGATGAATGCAAGCCAGGTCTCACTAAGCACCTCCAATTGCTAATGGCACGCGCATCTACCTACCAATGGTCTAGCGTACGTAGTTTTCACCTGTTCATTGCCACAGCAATCGACCAGGGCAGACTTTTGTGGTCTGACTGCGATGCAATTCGTGAGAAATCACAAACATTTTTCACGCATCAAGACTTATGCATGCAACCACGCATGTTGGGCACACAACAAAATCAAGGAATGCAGCAGTCACAGTTACAACGATCTAACTGCGACAAGAAAGAGAAATATTGTCGTGACTGGAATTACACCGCCAAATGTGGTTGCCATGCCACCAACACAAGCTATCTAGCAACCACCGGTGTTGCATGTACGATACAACGGATCACCCCATGTTACATTGTCCCAAAAGGAAATTCCCTATCCCGAGCACGCCAACTAACCCAGATTCGACTAAGGAATGACAAACATTCTTAGTCGCTCTCGCCGACTCCGTGAGAGCAGCTCCCCAGTACAATTTTCGGGAGCAAAACGCACTTTGACGACAGCGTTTAATCTTGAACGTTGGAATTATTATCTCAAAGACTATAATGATGTCATTGTTACTACCTTTTTGCAATATGGCTGGCCTATCAATCATTCAGCGGATCAACTTCCTTGCTCAACACTTCAAAATCATCCCTCTGCTCGT
>JAEMWC010000486.1:560000-567500 GCA_016490735.1 Pachyseris speciosa
CAATATATCGCCTATTTGATGATATGCTTAAAAACACTCTGATCTCAAAGCCAGTAATTTTTGAGACTCTCTTGTGATGCCAAAGGAAAGGAAATGCTGAAGACCCTGTTATTGCCACAAATAGTTAGCCGTATAAAGTATGAGCGCAGGCAAAGGAGAGAGAAACAGGGAGAGAAACAGAAACTGTGACATTTACATGTGCAAATCATCAGCATCTTAAGGGATGTTCTACTGTGTAAATGGCTTCCAATATTTTTTGGAGTAGTGGTGTAGTTGTTTTATTTCAATTTTTCTTAATTGAATTTTAGGGGAGCTTTCAATAGGCCTTAAACCCGGAAAGAAATTCTAAAACAGCCCTGGGCAGCGAATTCCTTTACTATTCCTGTGGTGATTTCTATCACAATTGATGACAAACATGGTACGTAAGGAAAAATTTATTGCAGAAAGTATCATTGTAATAAATAGTTTCATTGTGCTTGTTCTCCCATCTGGTGCAAGCGCACAAGAAATTGGGCATACATCAGTTAACTAAAACAATAAAATGCATCTTTTTTATGCAAAGCGTTTGGAAAAGGTACTTCCTGAAGTAATTCATTTTAATCAAAACGCGTTTGTAAAGGGGAGAACAATTTTTGATGCCGTCAGAACGATCGATGATGTGATTGAATATGCTAGGTATAAAGATATACCTGGGATTCTAGTAGCTATAGACTTTGAAAAAGCTTTCGACTCGCTCAATTTAAATTTTCTTTTAAGAGTATTACATGCATTTAACTTTGGTGCTTCTTTGATTCAGTGGATACGAGTCTTATATAACAACGCCTCTAGCTGTGTAATGAACAATGGTTTTACAACAGGACCTTTTGCACTAAGTAGGGGAGTAAGACAGGGAGATCCCATCTCTCCCTAACTGTTTATAATAGCTTTGGAGACCTTAGCTATAAAGATAAGAGAAGATGATGGCATTAAGGGCATTACGATACGAGATGAACCTGCTAAACTTTCCCTTTTCACTGATGACATGACCTGCTTTATCAAAGATAGTAGTTCATATACAAACCTATTCATTACGATGAAGACTTTTGGTGAATGTTCTGGTTTAAAAATAAATAATGAAAAAAACCGAAGCCTTAGCTTTAGGAAATAGTAGTTCTCTTTGGGAGGGTTATTCTGATATGCCAAATCTTTGTAACACTATTAAAATTCTAGGCGTCTACTTTGGCTATGACGCTAAACAAAGAGATGGATTGAATTTTAGGAATACTTTGAAATCACTTAAGAAGACGATCAATTTGTGGAAATGGCGTGGTCTTTCTCTCTTGGGTAGAATACAAATTATAAAAACCTTTGCCATCCCTAAGTTTATGTTTAGAGCGTCGGTGTTGCCAATTTCTAAAGACCTTATCAAAGAGGCCGACTCGCTTTTTTACTATTTTATTAGGAATGGGAAAGATAAAGTAAAACGAAATGTGATGATTTCGGACGTTGAGAAGGGTGGCTTAAATATGCTCGATATTGACTCTAAGGTTCGTACCAGACGAGTGATATGTATAAAAAAATATTTGGAAGACTATAAAAGTCCGTGGAAAGCTTTTTTAAATGAGATTCTTATCCCCGTTGGTGGGAAGCTCATATTGCATTGTAATTTTGATACTTCTAAATTAAGAATTTATCTACCAAGTTTCTACAAGCAATGTCTCGATGCGTGGTCAGAAGTAAATGCAAAAACACCCAGCTCGCTACATGAAATTGCAAATGAAGTTATTTGGAATAACAAGCTTCTCTGCATTAATAAGAAACCTGTGCATCGTAGAGATATTGCAGATTTAGGGTTTTTAAAAATTTGCGATTTATTTTCAACTAAAGAAAATCTCAATCCTGAGCAAGGTTTCTTCATTATGGGTATTATTAACTCTATGCCTGCCAGTTGGCGCTTGACAATCAAAAGGGCAACTACTGCACCGGTGATTGATCCACTTCCGGATTCACCTGCTATCCTAATAAGTAACAATTTGGTTCCAATTCTTGATGCTTCCTCAAAGCAAATCTACCGGGTTTTCCTGGAGAAAAAAGAAACGCCTACTGCTAAAGTAAAGTTAGCTGCAAAGTATTCAAACATTGATATTGATTGGAAAAGTGTTTATTCGCTATCTTTTCGCGCAACATTAGAATCTAAACTTAGAGAATTTCAGTTTAAAATTTTAAACCGTATTGTCTTTACAAACGAAAAACTGTTTCGTTTCGGCATGGCTGAGTCGGCATCCTGTGCTTTCTGCCAAACAGAGGTTGAATCTGTAGAGCATTTACTCTTTTCCTGTAGAGTATCATCTAGTTTTTGGAAACATGTCTTGTCCTGGTTACGCGATAATAACATCTCTGTTGATAACCTTAAAGAGGAGGACGTCATTTTTGGTAAGATTGATATTGCACAAGATTTTCCTGTTTAACCGTATTTTGCTTCTTGGTAAGTTTTATATTTACTCTCGGAAACACCAGAATGGTATACCTTCTCTTCAAGGTTTTATAGCCAGGACAAGGCGTATTTACAACATCGAACTCCATATTGCCAGGAAAGAGACAAATTAAACAATCATTTTAGAAAGTGGGAAAAGTTAATAAGCGTTTTTACGAATAAGCGATGTTATGATTAATTAAAGTGATGTCATTGTAATTTACATACTAAGTAACTGTATTGCTGTAATAGCTTTGTTTAGCTTTGTATTCTTTTGTTTGTACTATATATGTGTGTGTGTGTGTGTGTGTGTGTGTTTTTTCTCTTTCTTAATTTTTATTTTGTATGTAAACGTAAGAAATGCTTTAATTAAAAAATATTAACAAAAAATTCTTTTTTGATGCAGTAGGGTGTCCCGATCTAGTATAGGTAGCTGTAAATACTCCGTTTTGGAGGGGTTATCATCTATTGTTCGGAACATGTTGGGTTTTGCTAGTCTCAAATTATGAAAACTATAATCAAGGTCACCGTACAAGGTCATGCAAACAGGACTGACTACTGAATATTACAGAACATATGCAATTAATTCCATCTTAAAATTACACCTGGTCAAAAAGATCGATTTGTATACATACCTAATTCCAGACAATTTATCATCCAGTCTCTGTTCTATGTGGCCAGTTTTTGTTTGAGCAGCATGAAAAAGTTGTTGTTTTACATGCTATAATTAGCTTAATACTTATTTTTAGCAAAATTCACCTAAAAGTGGTTGTTTAGATCTAGAATGGCTCTAAATACAAACTGTTACGTTTGGAGACATCTTCCATTGTTAGAATATGTTGGGTTTTACTGGTCTGAAATTGTGACAATTGTGATCAAAGTCAGACAAGTCATTGTATAAGGTCACTTAAAGTGCCTATGAAGCGAAATTTGTTTCTTGCTAATTTTAAAGTTTACCCCTAAAAACGAAAGAATCTCAAAATTTGAGGTGCTTGTGATTAAAATTGTTGATTTTACGTGCATTTGAAGTTGGGCTATTTTGCCTTTGAAAATGGTCAGGGGTCTGGGTCGTGATGTGACGTCATTTTGGGTACAAAAATGTGTTTGCGCTTATGAATTATAGTGAAATAGTTGGAATACTTGTCCCCAAAATTACGTCAAAATTACGTCACAGCTATTGTCACGTGTCTTTTTGGCCGCGCGATTCAAATGCCATTTTTGAAGACAAAATAGCCCAATTTCAAACGCTTGTATAATCGCCGATTTTAATCAAGAGCACCTCAAAATGTTGAGTTTTATGGATTAAACTTTAAAATTAGCGAGAAACAAATTTCGCTTCATAGGCACTTTAAAAGGACAATATACACAATATGAAACTGGTAGGCAATGATGATGTTATATACACAAGGTCACTCTATCATTCAGTTTCAGATGTGGGTGGTTAGTTTAGTTTGAGTGGTTTCAAAGTTGATATTTTGTAAAGAGTAATGACATTAGTTTAATAATTATTGATTGGCAAGGGTGGGAATGACATATCTAATGTTACACTGGACATCGACTATTTGTGAGTCTCTTTAAGTGCTCAAAAATGCTATTTTTTATCCTAACTATAGTTCATGTTTTCATGTTTTAATAAAGAATTGCTCTTAAGAAGAGGAAATGTTCCCTTTATTTTTGTCACCTTTAGTATGGTACAATCAAAACAGTGAACATATATGTCCACCTCACACAGCTAGCAAACGGATTGTTTGTTGTCAGGGGGAAATATAAAAGTACAAGCTACTATGCACTCATCAGATGCTTCAGAGGCTGCCCGCTGATTTTCATGTCACTCTCCTTGGAAAGAAGGTCACTCCGTCTCCTTCTGCTCGGGACCTTGGTCTGAAGGTGGACAGCACTCTAAGCTATGACGAACATGTCACCCAAACAGTGTCCTCGTGCATAGGTAGCTTATGTTAGATTAATAGGGTAAAGCATCTGTTTGATGCTAGGACATTAGAACGGGTTATAAATGCCTTAGTGTTTAGCAAGTTATACTACTGTTCTCCGGTGTGGTCTAATACTTCAAAGAAAAATATCTTGAAGCGGCAGAAAGTTCAGAATTTTGCTTGTAGAATTATCACTGGAAAGCGGAAATTTGATCATATAACACCGGCATTAAGAGAGCTAAGGTGGCTCCCCGTGACCAGTTTTCTTAAATATACACTTGGAGTTTTAGCATTTAAATGTGTTAAGGGGTTAGCCCCTAGCTACCTTTGTCACAGATTTAAGACACGTGATTGTGTTCATGACCGTAATACTAGATATAAGAATAACTTTAATATCACAGCTTATAAGTCAGCTTCTGGGCAACGCACATTTTTATACCGTGCAACAAGTTTCTGGAATTCTCTTCCATGTGAAATAAGAGGATGTGATAATTTGCCAATCTTCAAGAAACATTTAAAGGAATTTCTCAGTAGTTTTTAATTACTAATGTGATATATCTTAACATCTATTAGAATTTTAGATTTTTAATTTTAATGTATTTAGTATTGATTGTAATTAGTTTTTAAAACCCATTTACTGGAAAACTAATAAACATTACATTACATTACATTACATCAATGCCAAACTACTACTGTTGTCTATTTGGAAAAGACGTTTTTTGCCAAGAAAAGAGAAAATTCTAGAAAACCTTAAATCATTCCACCACTACTGCTGAATTGACAGAATCAAAAACTATTGTAACGCATACTTTTTTTTACTTCTTTAAGCCCAAGCGTCACTATAGAAATTCTCCTTACTTATCCCCTTATATTTTGTTGAGTACTGATTGGTAGAACTTGTTTATGGATCAACGTAATTTATCTTTTGGATTTCATTTGCTTGATTTTCGTGACATTTTGGGGGTTGATTTTGTACCTGAAGGACACAAAATTAACGTCGTTAAAAAAGTGCCCTACCGAGTTACCAAAGTGCCCGATTTAGTTACCAAAGTACCCTAAAAAAAGGTCCCTGTAAGGTTACCGAAGTGCCCCACTTAAGTTACAAAAGTGCCCTTTGAAAGTGCCCTATAACGTTACAAAAGTGCCCTATAACGTTACAAAAGTGCCCTCTGGTTACGAAAGTGCCCATTCCAGGTTACCAAAGTGCCCTAAAATGTTACAAAAGTGCACTTTCATCAAGCTCTCTCTCTCTCTCTCTCTGGAGTTCAACGAGTGAACACGTGTTTTCAAACGCTCTTACATATTTGATTGAAATACGTTTAGCCAGTTTTGATATATTATGGCCTGTAAAGATTGCTTATAGTATACCGAGGAAGATAGCAAAATCAGATGGTCAGGCACTGAAGCTGAATTGAAAAATTTTGTCAAGACATTTATCAGCGTTGTTGATGGTTGGAACGACGGCAAGTGGGAAGACGATCCAAAGCACAACATGAGGTCTTACAAAACGTCTAAAATGGTTCTAAAATGGCACAGTTCGACCAAAACAATTTTAGTGCAAGGCAAAGAACATGCCGAACTAAAGTTGATGCTTTGTAATCTGGCAAAGGAAGACAGCAACAACATTCCTGAAGACATTCGGAAAGAAGGTGATGAACAAGATGGTGACGCAAACTCCGAAGAGCGGGACGAAGAAAACGTCATGATACACAGTAATGAAGACAATGGCAGTGTTAACAGTGAAAATGTCCAGCTTAACGATTCTTTTCAACCAGAGAATGAATTACCGTACAAGTGCAAATGCAAATGCTCAGAAACAACACGAAGAATTCACAGTTTGGATAAACAACTCGAAGAACTAAAAGGTCTCCTACACAACTCGTCGCTCTTCTCTGATCCAAATTCAGTTGCAGCTCTTGTCAGTGAAAACGAGCGCTTAAAATCCGAAATTGTACAACTTTGAAACGATAATGCGAGCTTACTAGCTGTCATCAAGTTAATTAATAAGCCAGACTGTCACCCAGCGAGGGTACCGTATAATTCTGATGGCCAAGATGAAGTTACAGAAGTTACCAACACAAACAGCCCAACTGGGACAATAAAGGACCAGAAAACTACCAGTAACAACAAACCTGGCAGTTCTAAGAACAAAGCGAATACGAAAAAAAAACGAAGATGACACCACAACTGAATTCTAGAACTCCAACACTAGCCGAGGCTGACGAACATCCAAGAAAAATGTTGTTGTCTTGGGCGATTCTGTTGTGAAGGGCATACAAGGATGGAGGCTTTCTAGGACAAGAAATGCACCATTGGTGACAGTAAAGTCATTCCCTGCTGCAACAATAGAGGACATGGAGAGCTACTGCATACCAACGATAAGAGGAAAGCCCGATGAACTTATCTTGCACGTTGGAACAAACGATTTGCAAACGAACATGTCCCGCCAAGTCATTGACAATATTGTCAATTTTCAAGGGATCTATCGAGAAGATTCCAAGATTAGATAGGTTATAATCAGAGGCGAAATACATGCACTCCGTTTTAAGAACATTTAAGCTAAGCTGATTAGCGAATAGCCAATTTTATAAATTATTCAGATCATGATTAACTTCCCAGTGAAGGCGCGCCGTAGATTTATAAGAATTTGTGATGTTAGTGTCGTCTGCAAACATACAAGCTGTCGTACATTTTAAACACGCAGGAAGATCATTGATGTAAATAAGGAATAACAGTGGTCCAAGGATGGATCCTTGTGGAACACCGCAACTGGTTATTCGAGGCTCAGATGTGTATCCCTGGACCACACAAACTTGGTCTCTGTTACAAAGATAGGATTTAAATCAATCCAGAGTCTGTCCACTAATCCCGTAGAGTTCAAGTTTACTCAAGAGAATCTCATGTGATACAGTATCGAAGGCTTTGGCCAGATCCAGAAAAACCACCACGTTTGTGTTACCCTGGTCAATGTTGAAATACCATTCATTCGTTGCATCCAACAGTGCTGTTACTGTGGAATGCAGAGAACGAAAACCAGACTGATGTGTAGTTAAGATTTTGTTTCTTGAAAGATAAGAATACAGTTGGTCATATACTATTCTTTCAAAAACTTTTCCAACA
>JAEMWC010000486.1:572500-575000 GCA_016490735.1 Pachyseris speciosa
TGTTGTCTTATGTTGTCTTTTGTTGCGACATGTTGCGCTATGTTGTGCTCTGTTCTGCTATGTATGTTGTTCTATTTTCTGCCATGTTGCGCTATGTTCTGCTATTTTGTGCGATGCCGTGCTATGTTGTGCTATGTTGTGAAATTTTTTGCTAGGTTTTGCTATGTTGTGTTATGTTGCACTATGTTGTGCTACGAACTCTTTTTCTGGTTTAGAAAAAAGTTCTAGCCCTTTGATCTATTCAAATTACAAACATGTAAAACTGTCTCTTTCGGTTCCATTGGGGAGAAAACAAATAAAAACTTAACAACCCTTCTGTTAAGTTAAAATACAATGTGTCAAGTGTGTTCACTGCATTGTAGATATGAGCTGATGGGCTGGATAGTCGTTGGCGAGTCGTTCGTGCCCCTAGTTACTGAGCACCCTTTATGCCCACGTAATTCACATCATAATATCAAGCCACAGCATGATTCAAGCGTGCAAAATGTACAGATCTCCATTTCACCTCCTTTTTTGGTGAAAAAAATGAAGGGGATATTGCGTTACATGTCTAAAGTTTCTAAAAGCAGTGTGGTCTTTCAGTATCCAAGGAAGGTTACTCCCCACTCCCCCAATTTTTTTTGCATCTCATCATCTCTTACACGAGTAACAAAGGGATGGGATGAAAGGTTTTACAGGAAGTCGTAAAAGCTTGGCGACCACGTGGTGGATAATTTCGGGTGTCCTGGACGATCGAGGCTTTCAAGCCAAGTTGTGTGGTGATAAGCCCCCTTTGAAGTTAATTGACGAAGATGGCAAAGAGGGTAAGTATTGAATAGATTTTTAATGTTGTTGTAGCATGGTTTGTTTATGCGTGCAGTTGTGGGGCCATTTAAAAGTCACGATATTCTGGTCCAGACGTAACTATCCGAAGATCAATGCCGTCAATGAATAATCGACGAGCAATCCATGGATAATAAACTAATTAGTCACCGATTATTAGCTTTAAACTTAAAATTGGCAGAGATGTATCATTAACTGCCCAGTTTTAAGTTGCTTTAAACCTTGAACAGTCATTTCCTTTCACCCGGTGGACAAAAGGACCCTCTTTATTGCTGAGAATGTCTGGAAGTTTGTCTTCTTTGCCTTTCCTTTCTGGGAACTGAAACTTAATATACACAATGTACATGTATGTAATATTATTTCAGGCATACCGGTAGTTCCCCAGTGGTTTTCATAATAGCTAACCTTCTTACATGTACCTGGTACACTTGAATTTCTACATTGTACATGTATATTAACATAATAGTGGGTTTTCATATGTGATTACTTTTTTAGTTATCTCAAAAAGCTGTTGCTTTGAGGAAGTCGTGGACACATGACATGTCTTGCGAAGAGGACGGAGATGAATCAGCGTATAATCCAGACCAGGATGAGGAGTCAAGTAGTGATGAAAGTAGTGACAAATCTTCAGATCATGAAGGGGTGCGAGGTGATTCAGATGAAGAAATTGTGGAAGAGGAATCAGCCAATACCAATGTGAACAAATCTGACCAGTCTAAAAAGAAAAAGCGTCCAAGCAAAGTGAGGATTAAAAAAGAATGCCCAGTACCCTACTGTCATAAGATTGTTGTTCATCTGCCAAGGCATTTGCTAAAAGTGCATGATTGGCAGAAACATCAAGCTCGTGCTGCAGTATTGCGGTTTAATTTACGTAAGAAATATTCCTTTTCAACTGCAGAGAGTGCAGCTGCTGGCAATAGGAAAGGGAAAACAAACGCTGATGAGCACGGGCAAAAGAGGTGCAACAAGGATTACCACAAAAAGAGATGTTGTCCAATGGTAGGGTGTTCTGCAGTGGTCAAAAGGTTACCTGCACATTTGCAAACTGTTCATGGTTTCAGTCCAAAGCCTTGTTAAGTAAAGCTCTTCCACAACCCAAAAGGCCCTAGTCAGTTCAGATGATTGAAAAGAGAGCTGCTGCTATCAAGAAAATTGAATTTGAACCACCTATTCCTGATATACCTGTAGTGGATACTGTGAGAAATGATGAAGATGAAGAAATGGACTTGGAAGATTTTGAAAAAACTGAGACTTCAACCACATGTGATGATGTGATTTTAATTGAAGATGATGTGGATAGCAGTAAGAGTCCTGACCCTGAAGTGTTAGTCATGCTTGCCAATTGGTTACAATCACCTGATGGAGGTAAAAAAGATGAAAAAAGAGCAAAACAACATGTGTCACAGATAAAAAACATTTTATCTCTGATTGATGCTGAAAGAAGGGTACTGTCGCTTTTCGATTGCTCCCTACTGAATGACAAATTCGTCAAGTATGCGGAACAGAAGTACGTCCCTCGAACAATCAAATCGTACTTCATGAGCCTGCGCCATTTCTACAGCTATGTTTTAGCAGAAAAGCCAGTAATTGATGCCACTATTGAGCTGGTTACTCAGATGATGGAAAAGGTAAAGAGATGGTCTTCTTCCTACAAGAGATCTAGCCAGAAAAGAAAGTG
>JAEMWC010000486.1:580000-590000 GCA_016490735.1 Pachyseris speciosa
TTTAATTTTAAGCCTATGAACAAATTCAAGATAGAAACTGTAGTTTCTATCTTGAATTCGTATTTCGCTCAGCATGTATTTGTATCGAGCACTCTTGCGATTGTGTGAAACCTTTTATATTGTTATTTGTGTATTTTATAAACAAAGGTTTTGCAACTAGTGTGACAAATCTTCAACTACCCTCATGCAGGGTGGCAGTTAAAATTTGTTTTGGTTATAAAAAATATAAAAATAAAAATATGTTGTGTCTGTCAAATAATGATAAGAAATCTCACACAAAGAAAACCAGAAACTAAACTAGTAGAGTTATTTTGGTAAACCATAAATTAAAACAATATATATTTTTTAACTATTTCTATTATATAATTACCAGCTTCAGGGATTAGTTCAATGTTACCGGAAACCAGTATCCCTGAAAGTCACCTGGATAGCTCTGCTGTTCCAATTTGTTCTGAAGATTGTGTGGAAGGGAATGAATGCTCTTTATCATTAAGTGCCTGTGGTAGCTTTGACAATGATTGCGCTGTTTTTAGTGGCACCTATACAGAGTTTGTTTCCGAAAGTTCGAGCCAATTAAGAGGGAACCTAGAGGAAGCTGAAGAAGGTGTAATTGAGGATGACACATTGGAAGGCAAAGTCATGGATGCCATTGTGTGTGTCATATTTGAAGCACTTGATCTTTTGCATGAAACAAAGGGATCTTTGAAAAACTTTGAGGAGCTGCTAACAATGGCTAGACACATGTTCTGTAAGGGAGCTGGTTTGGGAGAGGATGATGAGACAGTCAAGAAAAGATGGCCGAGTAACTGGTCTGCTGCGAGACAAATCCTTATTAAAGAAGGTTATGAGGATGCCAAAGAGTACTTCATATGTCTGAGTGATGCACATCTACAATATTGGGACATTTTAGAATCCCAGTCAGACCTATGCCGTCATTGTGGAGAAAAGGGCACCATTCCTTATTATTATTTGGGTCTCAAAGGAAAGATTAAGCACTGGGTATCACATCCTGATGTGTGCTACAAAATGTTGTCACACTGGAGAGAAAAAGAACATTGGCTGAATAGCCATGGAGGCTGGCATACCAAGAAAGAAGTGTGGGATGGAGAGCGGTTTGCAGAATTATCATGGTTCTGGGATCCCAATTCTGAGTGGTGCTTGCCAGTTCGATGTCAGTACCCTGGATGTAGTAATATAATTTCAGCTCAGACTATTTTATCAGCCGATGAAAGTGAAGATGGATACCGTGAAATTAAATGTGACTGCTGTCAAAGTACTTTCCAAGTTCAAGCAAAATATGTTAAAGGAGATCCTCGAAACATTGCAAGTTACAGAGTCAATGGATTTGAAACTATTGTAAGTTTACTGAGAGTTTGAAAATAAACTAATTGGAAATAAGAAAATATTGCAAAGTAAAGTATTAGTAAGGTATAGTAGTGCCACATTGTTGTCTTAGACAGGAATACTGTATTTTCCTGCTGGGCAGGTACATGTGAATAGTTCATTTATTTCATACTCCCTTGCCCTTCAGTGAGCAAAGTTGGCTCACTTCTATTTCATGAATTGTATGTGATCATCTGTCACTAGGCAATATTTTAATGTGTTATTTTTGTCATATTTGTTTGATAGGTCACTGGGATGGGTTTCAACCATTTGGATCGAGCTACCGATCAATGGGTAATTCTCAATTTGTAGCAGCTAATTACTGCAACATATACATGTAAACATACTGACCAAGCAGGGCTCAAAGTGCTAGCCTGGTACCTACATGTAGTGACCACTTAGATTTTACTAACCAGGCATTAATGTGGTCCAGGTCCAATAGCAGTAGAATTAATAGCCAAGGAAGACTTGAAATTGCAACAATAATAATTATTCCATGCATCACTTTATCTGGAATGTTTTGCTTCATTCGGCTAACTCATGACAAAGGAACGTTGATGGTTTTTTTTTTCTTTACGGAAAATGCTGTCTTGTTTGTCAAATATTTCTTTCAAAATAATAGCATTTTCAGTTATCCATTTCAACAACAACAAAAACAGCAATAATATATTTGCCAATGATTTCTTAGTTTTATCCTTGGCCAATGTGTTTAAATGCTGAAAAATGCTCTGTAAAATTTTTCATCCTCTTTACTTTGTGCTATAATTCCAGGAGAAATTGATGTTCAAGTCGCAAGAGTCTCAAAGCAAGATAGACAACACTCAGTTGAAGTGTATACCGTAGGATTTGTACCATCCTACCTATTGCCAGATTCTCAACGTATTAGCCTGGATCCCTTTCTCAACCCACTTGTAAGAGACTTTGAAGATGGGTTCATTGAAGGTTATACATATTCATATGATATTAATCATTGATTCTAAAGGAGCATTAGGCACGATTTGGTTTTCTGTGAGTTGTTAATAGAACTGTGATTTGGGGCTAGGTAAAGCTAAGTGGTATCTTTGATCTTAACATCTAAAGACATTTCCAAAATTAATGAAATTTGTATTAAATTAACATGACAACTTGGGATAGTTTGCTGTCTTTTGTGTGTGTGTGTGTGTGTGTGTGTGTGTGTGTGTGTGTGTTTAAAAGCCTTAAAGTGTTATATTTTCTAATGAGCAGCTGAACATCTTGTTTCTTCATTACAAAATAATATATATTAGAAGCTAATTTAAAATAATTCTATTTTTGCTCAGGTAAAGAGATTGACTACCGATTAAAGGTTGATTGTTTTCCTGAGGGAAAGATGACTATTAGACATTTGCTGTTGCTGTGGACGGGAGACCACCCGGCACAGTGCGAAGTGTGCAAATCAAAGTCATCTGGTGCTAAGAAGGGCTGCAGAAGGTGCAAGTTGCAAGGTGACTATTCTTGAGTGTCTATCTTTCTACTAAATAAAGATGTAATTGTAATTATAATATGATGTGGTATTTAAAGTACTTTCTTCTAGTGCTGTGGTATGTGAATGCAAGGGTTTTAGATTGTAGTTTCCACATAATTGATATTATCATTTGTGACAAAAACTTTATTTTATCAGTGCTTTCAATAAGATTTTAAGTAGGTGCCCATTCTTGCATAGCAAGACTTCGTTGATTTATTTCTAATTATTTGTGTTCCTTAATTGTATTGCAGGAGTTTATCTGCCACTTCAGAGAGCATTATAGATTCCCATGGGAGAAAAGGGATTTGAAAGATGAAATCAAACGAATGACTGAAGTGGAGCAGGAGGAACGTAAAACAGTGTTTCAAAACCTTTCAAGGGAGATTGGCTTTCTTGGAGTCCCGCTGCTTCACAAGTTAAATGCCTTGTATGGTTTTGATGTACTAAGAGATCTTGTGTTTGATGCCATGCACCTTGTTTCCCTTAACATTGTAAAGAGAAGAGTGCAGTACTGGCTTTCAAACGATATTCTTGACAAAGAAGAGTTTGGAGAAAGGCTGAAGTGGATGCCATGGTCCAAAGGTACAGTGTGTGTGTTGCTTTTTTTTTTTAGCATTTTGACCACTGCAACACAAAGGAATGTAGTGATTTGTGTGGAACATAACGGTTATTTAATATCACTGAGCAATGCAGTTGTATGCAGGAATCAATCAGAGCCTAATAGTGAGAAATAATATACTGCTTTATTGCATTAAATTCTATTGTAATGTAAAGGGCAGGTCTCAGAATTATAACTATTGCAGTCATCTTTGTACACCAAACCACTCCTAATCGGTATTCTGCAATGACAAACCATCGCTAAATTTATTCTGTTAATTACATAACCAGCTTTCCCATGCTAAAGCATTATCTTAATGTTTTCTTTCAGGATACAAAGCCAGCAGAATCCCAAATGATATAACAAGGATAGGATTCTGGAAAGGTGAAGCATAATTATTATACGCTTTCTTGCATGGTTATAATACATGTAATCCCAAGATGTGCAGTTTCGTTTGAAATATATACAATTTTTTCTAGGGCTGTGATGTCACAATAATTTATTATGAATTTGCTCAGCAATAACTAAATACTGAAATGTAAAGCAAGCAGTGTCAAAATATCGAAACAATACAACTCTGTTGTTTTTTTTCAAGAACATTTTAACCTGCAAACTTTTAGTAAAAGTGGCATCTTGACATACTAATATTTTGTTTAACAGCTGAAGAATACGAAAAGTTAGCTTTTCCCGCATCAGAGTTTGTATTGAAAGGACTTCTTCCTCCTGAAGAAAACGAGGTGTGGGCGCCAATCCCTCGAATTGTTGAACTCATTTTCAACTGTGGAAGAAATGGCTTCACTACTGAACAAATCACACATTTGAAAGCCCTTAGCTGGAGACACTGTATCCTTGTAGAAGACAGATATGGTCCTTCAGAGTGTGTAATCACCCTACACAGTCTTATACATTTACATGAAGATATATCACGGTTTTCATCCCCTGATAACTTCTGGTGCTTCCAGTTTGAGAAGGCAGTTGAAAGGTAAATTCATGAACATAGAGTTTTGATATTAGTTATGTACCATAATATTACTAAAACAGACACTGTCATGGCAAGCTTTGCTTGTTTAGTAAAAAAAAGCACCAGTTGTGATTATGACTAAGAACATTTGTTCCTTTTTCCAAATGTGCCTAGAATATGAAGAGGAAGTTATCCAGTAAATTGTTGAAGGAGAAGGGAACCATGGTTACTCTTATCTGCCTTGAAAAAGTCAGGCAGACTTTTTCAAGTTCATGATGTCACAGTGATGTGACTCCTTTTGTACCATCATTGCACTGGCATTGTAATTTTTAACAATACTTGACAAATGTTGTGGCTTTCATCAGTGTAATTGTAAACATCTTTAGGCTATTGAGATTTTAAAGTGATGCCCATGACAGTGTCCCTAAAGAAAGGTAGTAATTTATTATTATGCATACAATAATTGTATGCATAATAATAAACTACTACCTTTCAACAGACTTTCAATCATTTTTTTAGATTCCCTAAAATAAATATTATTTTAGGGAATCTAAAAAAATGATTGAAAGTCTGTTCAGCATCAAATTGTCTATAACAGAACTTCTGAAATGAATACTGGAACGTTTATTATTAGTCTGCTTCTTATTGTTTTAATTGTTAGGTATGTGAAGCAAACAAGTAACCGGAAAGGAGTAGAGAAAACTTTTGCACGCAAAGAGTGTCAGAGAGAGTTCCTTCAAATTTGGAGACTTGGTGGCAAGGGATTAAGAATTGCAACAACTGAAAAGTCTGGAAAATATGGTAGACCAAAGGTGCCATAAAATTAACAATAAATTATCTGCTTTCCTCAGTGTTGGTTTTTGTGTTTGTGGTTGTCACATGGCCCAAGAATTTGGTGGTTATGAACAGTTTACTTACTTGACACGATTAATGTTATTTACAAATTTAAAGCAGATGAGTTGTTTAGTGTTTGTTTCAGTTGAACAAGGCACTGTACATGCATTGCATTTAAGAAATAGAAAACATATTCTGTGTTTCTATCGAGTTATAGAAACACGAGTGGAAGTTTGGGAGAACGAGAAATGCGGCGGGAACACGAGCTCTTGTCCGTGACTACCGCGGTACGTCAACTTCTGTGTTTCTATCGAGTTATAGAAACACAATTATGAACCAATCAGCGCGCGTATTTTCCTTGCGCTATTTTCTAAATAAACATAAAGAATGCCATGGAAACTGGCAGAGCATAATGGTTCACCAAAAAAATTCCCAGTTCCTTCGATAAGATGTGCTTGCAGGGAATGATGGATGTTGTGATGAAATTACTATGGTTCCCACCATACAGGTATGTCTCATGCAGGGAATAAGGCATTGCTTTGCAAAATCTAGTTTGCAATGAAAATAAAAATGGCAATAGAATTGTCATAACTTTGTGAAAGCTCCTGAACACCAAACATGCATTTACACTACCTAGCCTGATAATGTGCACATTATTCATCATTGTTGACGTGCTTGTGTATTAAGTTGGTAGTTCTTCAACTCTTTTTTAACTTATCTCACTGGAATAGCACTCAGTCCAGTGCTAAGTTGATAGTGCAAAACTGGCTAATTTCAGTAATGGGGCATAAACTTAATAAATCCTTTGGAAATTTCTTAACCAGTTACTTCTTTTATTTTAGATGGTCGCCTCTTCTCTAGAATCTGCAAAGGAACTTATAAAAGAATGTGTACATGGCAGAGATGCAACTCGAGCTAACAATGGGATTCTTATTGGAAGTGGCAAAATTGAGCATTTGCAAAGGGATGAAGGAGAGGCCATTCACGCATATGACAATGAAATTCTAACTCCTCAGGTGGCTCACACTTTCCGAATTGCTTATCTACCATTGCACAGTGAAGGTGCAGGAGGAACTCTATATCGCACTAGAGATGACATAATAGCCTTGCAGGTGACCCAGGAGATATGCCTCAAAATCATAAAATTCTACTTGGTGGAACATGAGAATCTTTTTACCCCATTTGCTATTTGTGATGCCTTTCAGTATATATTGGATGACGATGGTCATCAAATGAGACATCAGCTCAGTGATACCATCTATGTCAAGCCTTTTCACACATGCACTTGTATTGGCTTACATGACATTGTAAGGCCAATCATGTTGTGGTTGGAGCCTGATGGAAAATGTGCAGTTGTGGATCATTCCAGAACAACCATCCCTCTTCCCAGTGTTATTGTGCCTGTTTATCCCCAATCTGGTGACATGATAAGTGTGAAAGGAGACCAAGATGAAATATGGCGAGCAGAAGTTCGACAAGTTGATCTTGAACTCAAGAGAGTGAAAGGGTATTTCTTTGTTAAGCATGTACACTGGGAGAGAAATCACTTGTGGGTTAGGGAATCAAGTTCATGAACTATGGACAGTATTAACTTCAGAAGAGTCATTGACATTTTGCCAGGGATATGGCATGGTCCAAACTGGCAAGAACAAATCTAACAGTGAACTGCCTTACTATTAGTTGATTCCAGTGATAAAATTTGCTATATTACTGTACTTGCAGGAATTCAGTAATTTTTTATAAATTCATTTCTTTTTTTGAGTCAAAGTAGGATTGTACTGTACATGCCACTACTGCTTCTACAACAGAAAGATAAGATTGTTATTTAGTGTTATTGCTAACAAAAGAGACATACTTGAAAAAGTGGAGCTCAATTTTCCAAGTCAAGATTGAAAAATACATTTTCCTTGTTTGTTTTGATTAAGAGTAACTAAAAATTGAGTAATTTATCGAGTAATTTCCCATACAGTAACCATTATGGAAACTAAATAGATGGGATTTTTGTTTTACAAGCAAGATACAAATGTGGAAATGTTTTTTTTTTTTTGATTAACAAAATACATATTTGGAAAAGAAATTCAGTCTAAAAATGACATTTTCCAAATGCAGATTGGAAAATAACATTTCCATCTTTGTTTTTAGTATGGAAACTAAGGTGGAGCTACTATACATGTAATTTTACAAACTGTAACCAAGTATGGAAACTGAATGGATTTGGATTTCCTATTTTACCAACAAAATACACATATGGAAATCATGTATTTTGTTTCTGGACAAAGTAACATACTTGGAAAATAGAAAAGTCACTGTGGAAATTTAATTTTCTAAGGTAAGATTGGAAAATGACATTTCCATGGTTGTTTTTCGTATGGCTAACTAAAATGGGGTATTTTATCCAACAATTTTCCATACAAAACCCAAACGTGGAAACTAAATGGATGTGGATTTCCTATTTTACATACAAAATACATATGCGGAAATTGGGTATTTTTGCCAGTGTACATGTAGTCCACTATGGATTATCATGGATTTAAAGCGAGATTGCGGGATTTAAAGGCCTTGGAAGTTCAGGCTATAAGGCGTGGAAACAAGGACAAAGCAAAAAGTGTACATAGAGGCTGTTTTGATTCCTTTGCCAGTACTTGTCATGGTTGTATTGTCATATCTTGAAGTGTATGTGTGCGTTCATATCAGAGAAAATAATGTGGTCTAGTAGGCTTTGGTATATCCTGCACGCAAATTAAGCATTATATTTGTGAGCAGTGTGGTTTACAATGGCTGAGAGTGCACTTGTTGTGTTAGCAGGTCAGCTCAGATGTTCAATTGATACACAATGTAAAACAAATTCCATTCATTTATAATGTTTTTGTTTGTTCTTCATTTATGGTACTTTGTCTTTGTTATGTGCCGGTCAAATCGAACCCTCCACCACCCGGGCATAGGATATTTGGGGTCATTGCGTGTTCATATTTCCCCTCCCCCTATTCAGATTCTCCACCATAGGCTCATTTCAAGTGATCAAATGTCCCCATCCCTGGGGAAATTAATAAGTGGCCATATTCTTTTCTTAACTGTACTGTGTACCTTTCAATCCCTTTAAATCCATGCCAGAATACAAATTTTAATAGGCAAACGTGTACAGTTATTCCTTATTACATTGCTTAATACAAAGAGAACCAATTACAAAGTTAATGAATTTTGATCACCTTTAATTTAACAGATATTAGAATTGAAAGAAATCATCAGCAAATCACATTTAGTGTGACAATATTGTGCATGAATGCAACGTGAAATTTCGTGTAGTTTTTAAAAAAGAATATAAACTATTTAAAGAATGTATGAACTTAACTATCTTTAACTCTGTATCCATTGACATCTTTGTTTCTTCCTCTTCCTTCTACAATCCTTTGCTTGTTAGCCAATCCGTCATGACGCCATAATGAAATCGATGCTACTATTCAAATTCCCCACCTTATTTATTGAGTGTTTTAATGTACTCGTTAAAAAGTTTAATTAATATGCACAGATAGCTTCTACCAGATAAGTTTTTTTAATTGAGTATTTTGCATCGAGTAGCTCATTCTTGAGACTCCTTGTAAGCGAAAGCATCAGCGATCGAAACTTCGTGCTACACTCCTTTTACATAGCACACCCTTCATCCTTTGTTCTCTCGTCGTCATGGCCAGTAAATTAGACATACATGATTACGTCTACGACGTTGAAAATCTATCTGCGCTTATGGCATCCTTGGACGCCAACGGCATCAAACCAGGCGCCCGTCCAATAAATCCAAACGACTGGCAGCGAAATTGGCGGGGAAATCTACCAAGACTCAACTACCACCCACACCCTCTCTAGAGTCCCTCCTGGAACTCGAAAGAGTAAAGAATGAAAACCTCAAAATGGAACTGGAAATCACTAGAGCCCAATTGGATTTGGCAAAAATAAAGAGCGTTTCTGCCGAATCGCAGACACCTTCTTCAGGACAGCCACGCCTGTTACAGGCTGCTCTCACTTCCAGCCTGGGAAGTGCCCTCAGTTCAGGCATCCTGACATTAGAACAACTCCGGGAAAAGAAGGAACCTGGGTCAACCAACAACTTTGTCTTCTCGTCTAAAGGTACGATTACTTATGAAACCTTAGATCTTCCCGACTTTGTTAATGGTTTCTTAGAATTCCAAAAACAGCAACCAGATGAATGCAAGCCAGGTCTCACTAAGCACCTCCAATTGCTAATGGCACGCGCATCTACCTACCAATGGTCTAGCGTACGTAGTTTTCACCTGTCGATTGCCACAGCAATCGACCAGGGCAGACTTTCATGGTCTGACTGTGATGCAAGTCGTGAGAAATCACAAACATTTTTCACGCATCAAGACTTACGCATGCAACCACGCATGTTGGGCACACAACTAAATCAAGGAACGCAGCAGTCACAGTTACAACGATCTAACTGCGACAAGAAAGAGAAATATTGTCGTGATTGGAATTACACCGCCAAATGTGGTTGCCATGCCACCAGCACAAGCTATTCTAGCAACCACCGGTATCGTGTGTATGATACGACGGATCACCCCATGTTACATTGTCCCAAAAGGAAATTCCCTATCCCGAGCACGCCAACTAACCCAGATTCGACTAAGGAATGACAAACATTCTTAGTCGCTCTTGCCGACTCCGTGAGAGCAGCTCCCCAGTACAATTTTCGGGTGCAAAACGCACTTTGACGACAGCATTTAAT
>JAEMWC010000486.1:595000-632500 GCA_016490735.1 Pachyseris speciosa
ACTAGAACAGAGACCTGAAAAATTCAGGCTCTGAGCGGGATTCGAACCCACGACCTCTGCGATGCCGGTGCAGTGCTCTCCCAACTGAGCTATCAAAGCCACATGAGAGCGGTCGTATGCGGGTTAGCCCTTTTATATGGACGTTACACTTGGCCCAAGTATAGTAAAGAATGAAATTAATTTTGTCCATTAGTAGCAATTGAGTGATGACGGTCATTAATGCAAGTGCGGCCGCAACACTACTAGAACAGAGACCTGAAAAATTTCAGGCTCTGAGCGGGATTCGAACCCACGACCTCTGCGATGCTGGTGCAGTGCTCTCGCAACTGAGCTATCAAAGCCACATGAGAGCGGTCGTATGCGGGTTAGCCCTTTTATATGGATGTTATACTTGGCCCAAGTATAGTAAAGAATGAAATTAATTTTGTCCATTAGTAGCAATTGAGTGATGACGGTCATTAATGCAAGTGCGGCCGCAACACTACTAGAACAGAGACCTGAAAAATTTCAGGCTCTGAGCGGGATTTGAACCCACGACCTCTGCGATGCTGGTGCAGTGCTCTCGCAACTGAGCTATCAAAGCCACATGAGAGCGGTCGTATGCGGGTTAGCCCTTTTATATGGACGTTATACTTGGCCCAAGTATAGTAAAGAATGAAATTAATTTTGTCCATTAGTAGCAATTGAGTGATGACGGTCATTAATGCAAGTGCGGCCGCAACACTACTAGAACAGAGACCTGAAAAAATTCAGGCTCTGAGCGGGATTCGAACCCACGACCTCTGCGATTTCATTCTTTACTATACTTGGGCCAAGTATAACGTCCATATAAAAGGGCTAACCCGCATACGACCGCTCTCATGTGGCTTTGATAGCTCAGTTGGGAGAGCACTGCACCGGCATCGCAGAGGTCGGGGGTTCGAATCCCGCTCAGAGCCTGAATTTTTTCAGGTCTTTGTTCTAGTAGTGTTGCGGCTGCACTTGCATTAATGACCGTCAGTATTACATGCATTTAACTTTGGTGCTTCTTTTATTCAGTGGATATGAGTCTTATATAACAACGCCTCTAGCTGTGTAATGAACAATGGTTTTACAACAGGACCTTTTGCACTAAGTAGGGGAGTAAGACAGGGAGATCCCATCTCTCCCTAACTGTTTATAATAGCTTTGGAGACCTTAGCTATAAAGATAAGAGAAGACGATGGCATTAAGTGCATTACGATACGAGATGAACCTGTTAAACTTTCCCTTTTCGCTGATGACATGACCTGCTTTATCAAAGATAGTAGTTCATATACAAACCTATTCATTACGATGAAGACTTTTGGTGAATGTTCTGGTTTAAAAATAAATAATGTAAAAACCGAAGCCTTAGCTTTAGGAAATAGTAGTTCTCTTTGGGAGGGTTATTCTGATATGCCAAATCTTTGTAACACTATTAAAATTCTAGGCGTCTACTTTGGCTATGACGCTAAACAAAGAGATGAATTGAATTTTAGGAATACTTTGAAATCACTTAAGAAGACGATCAATTTGTGGAAATGGCGTGGTCTTTCTCTCTTGGGTAGAATACAAATTATAAAAACCTTTGCCATCCCTAAGTTTATGTTTAGAGCGTCGGTGTTGCCAATTTCTAAAGACCTTATCAAAGAGGCTGACTCGCTTTTTTACTATTTTATTTGGAATGGGAAAGATAAAGTAAAACGAAATGTGATGATTTCGGACGTTGAGAAGGGTGGCTTAAATATGCTCGATATTGACTCTATGGTTCGTACCAGACGAGTGATATGTATAAAAAAATATTTGGAAGACTATAAAAGTCCGTGGAAAGCTTTTTTAAATGAGATTCTTATCCCCGTTGGTGGGAAGCTCATATTAAATTGTAATTTTGATACTTCTAAATTAAGAATTTATCTACCAAGTTTCTACAAGCAATGTCTCGATGCGTGGTCAGAAGTAAATGCAAAAACACCCAGCTCGCTACATGAAATTGCAAATGAAGTTATTTGGAATAACAAGCTTCTCTGCATTAATAAGAAACCTGTGCATCGTAGAGATATTGCAGATTTAGGGTTTTTAAAAATTTGCGATTTATTTTCAACTAAAGAAAATCTCAATCCTGAGCAAGGTTTCTTCATTATGGGTATTATTAACTCTATGCCTGCCAGTTGGCGCTTGACAATCAAAAGGGCAACTACTGCACCGGTGATTGATCCACTTCCGGATTCACCTGCTATCCTAATAAGTAACAATTTGGTTCCAATTCTTGATGCTTCCTCAAAGCAAATCTACGGGCTTTTCCTGGAGAAAAAAAGAAACAACGCCTACTGCTAAAGTAAAGTTAGCTGCAAAGTATTGATTGGAAAAGTGTTTATTCGCTATCTTTTCGCACAACATTAGAATCTAAACTTGGAGAATTTCAGTTTAAAATTTTAAACCGTATTGTCTTTACAAACGAAAAACTGTTTCGTTTCGGCATGGCTGAGTCGGCATCCTGTGCTTTCTGCCAAACAGAGGTTGAATCTGTAGAGCATTTACTCTTTTCCTGTAGAGTATCATCTAGTTTTTGGAAACATGTCTTGTCCTGGTTACGCGATAATAACATCTCTGTTGATAACCTTAAAGAGGAGGACGTCATTTTTGGTAAGATTGATATTGCACAAGATTTTCTCCTGTTTAACCATATTTTGCTTCTGGGTAAGTTTTATATTTACTCTCGGAAATACCAGAATGGTATACCTTCTCTTCAAGGTTTTATAGCCAGGACAAGGCGTATTTACAACATCGAACTCCATATTGCCAGGAAAAGAGACAAATTAAACAATCATTTTAGAAAGTGGGAAAAGTTAATAAGCGTTTTTACGAATAAGTGATGTTATGATTAATTAAAGTGATGTCATTGTAATTTACATACTAAGTAACTGTATTGCTGTAATAGCTTTGTTTAGCTTTGTATTCTTTTGTTTGTACTATATATGTGTGTGTGTGTGTGTGTGTGTTTTTCTCTTTCTTAATTTTTATTTTGTATGTAAACGTAAGAAATGCTTTAATTAAAAAATATTAAAAAAAAATTCTTTTTTGATGCAGTAGGGTGTCCCGATCTAGTATAGGTAGCTGTAAATACTCCGTTTTGGAGGCGTTATCATCTATTGTTCGGAACATGTTGGGTTTTGCTAGTCTCAAATTATGAAAACTATAATCAAGGTCACCGTACAAGGTCACGTAAACAGGACTGACTACTGAATATTACAGAACATATGCAATTAATTTCATCTTAAAATTACACCTGGTCAAAAAAGATCAATTTGTATACATACCTAATTCCAAACAATTTATCATCCAGTCTCTGTTCTATGGGGCCAGTTTTTGTTTGAGCAGCATGAAAAGGTTGTTGTTTTACATGCTATAATAAGCTCAATACTTATTTTTAGCAAAATTCACCTAAAAGTGGTTGTTTAGATCTAGAATGGCTCTAAATACAAACTCTTACGTTTGAAGACATCTTCCATTGTTAGAATATGTTGGGTTTTACTGGTCTGAAATTGTGACAATTGTGATCAAAGTCAGACAAGTCATTGTATAAGGTCACTTAAAAGGACAATATACACAATATGAAACTGGTAGGCAATGATGATGTTATATACACAAGGTCACTCTATCATTCAGTTTCAGATTTGGGTAGTTAGTTTAGTTTGAGTGGTTTCAAAGTTGATATTTTGTAAAGAGTAATGACATTAGTTTAATAATTATTGATTGGCAAGGGTGGGAATGACATATCTGTAATGTTACACTGGACATCGACTATTTGTGAGTCTCTTTAAGTGCTCAAAAATGCTATTTTTTTATCCTAACTATAGTTCATGTTTTCATGTTTTAATAAAGAATTGCTTTTAAGAAGAGGAAATGTTCCCTTTATTTTTGTCACCTTTAGTATGGTACAATCAAAACAGTAAACATATATGTCCACCTCAGACAGCTAGCAAACGGATTGTTTGTTGTCAGGGGGAAATATAAAAGTACAAGCTACTATGCACTCGTCAGATGCTTCAGAGGCTGCCCGCTGATTTTCATGTCACTCTCCTTGGAAAGAAGGTCACTCCGTCTCCTTCTGCTCGGGACCTTGGTCTGCAGGTGGACAGCACTCTAAGCTATGACGAACATGTCACCCAAACAGTGTCCTCGTGCATAGGTAGCTTATGTTAGATTAATAGGGTAAAGCATCTGTTGGATGCTAGGACATTAGAACGGGTTATAAATGCCTTAGTGTTTAGCAAGTTATACTACTGTTCTCCGGTGTGGTCTAATACTTCAAAGAAAAATATCTTGAAGCGGCAGAAAGTTCAGAATTTTGCTTGTAGAATTATCACTGGAAAGCGGAAATTTGATCATATAACACCGGCATTAAGAGAGCTAAGGTGGCTCCCCGTGACCAGTTTTCTTAAATATACACTTGGGAGTTTTAGCATTTAAATGTGTTAAGGGGTTAGCCCCTAGCTACCTTTGTCACAGATTTAAGACACGTGATTGTGTTCATGACCGTAATACTAGATATAAGAATAACTTGAATATCCCAGCTTATAAGTCAGCTTCTGGGCAACGCACATTTTTATACCGTGCAACAAGTTTCTGGAATTCTCTTCCATGTGAAATAAGAGGATGTGATAATTTGCCAATCTTCAAGAAACATTTAAAGGAATTTCTCAGTAGTTTTTAATTACTGTGATATATCTTAACATCTATTAGAATTTTAGATTTTTAATTTTAATGTATTTAGTATTGATTGTAATTAGTTTTTAAAACCCATTTACTGGAAAACTAATAAACATTACATTACATTACATTACATCAATGCCAAACTACTACTGTTGTCTATTTGGAAAAGACGTTTTTTGCCAAGAAAAGAGAAAATTCTAGAAAACCTTAAATCATTCCACCACTAGTGCTGAATTGACAGAATTAAAAACTATTGTATCGCATACTTTTTTTTACTTCTTTAAGCCCAAGCGTCACTATAGAAATTCTCCTTACTTATGCCCTTATATTTTGTTGAGTACTGATTGGTAGAACTTGTTTATGGATCAACGTAATTTATCTTTTGGATTTCATTTGCTTGATTTTCGTGACATTTTGGGGGTTGATTTTGTACCCAAAGGACGCAAAATTAACGTCGTTAAAAAAGTGCCCTACCGAGTTACCAAAGTTCCCGATTTAGTTACCAAAGTACCCTAAAAAAAAGGTCCCTGTAAGGTTACCGAAGTGCCCCACTTAAGTTACAAAAGTGCCCTTTGAAAGTGCCCTATAACGTTACAAAAGTGCCCTAAAATGTTACGAAAGTGCCCTATGGTTACGAAAGTGCCCCATCCAGGTTACCAAAGTGCCCTAAAATGTTACAAAAGTGCACTTTCATCAAGCTCTCTCTCTCTCTCTCTGGAGTTCAACGAGTGAACACGTGTTTTCAAACGCTCTTACATATTTGATTGAAATACGTTTAGCCAGTTTTGATATATTATGGCCTGTAAAGATTGCTTATAGTATACCGAGGAAGATAGCAAAATCAGATGGTCAGGCACTGAAGCTGAATTGAAAAATTTTGTCAAGACATTCATCAGCGTTGTTGATGGTTGGAACGACGGCAAGTGGGAAGACGATCCAAAGCACAACATGAGGTCTTACAAAACGTCTAAAATGGTTCTAAAATGGCACAGTTCGACCAAAACAATTTTAGTGCAAGGCAAAGAACATGCCGAACTAAAGTTGATGCTTTGTAATCTGGCAAAGGAAGACAGCGACAACATTCCTGAAGACATTCGGAAAGAAGGTGATGAACAAGATGGTGACGCAAACTCCGAAGAGCGGGACGAAGAAAACGTCATGATACACAGTAATGAAGACAATGGCAGTGTTAACAGTGAAAATGTCCAGCTTAACGATTCTTTTCAACCAGAGAATGAATTACCGTGCAAGTGCAAATGCAAATGCTCAGAAACAACACGAAGAATTCACAGTTTGGATAAACAACTCGAAGAACTAAAAGGTCTCCTACACAACTCGTCGCTCTTCTCTCATCCAAATTCAGTTGCAGCTCTTGTCAGTGAAAACGAGCGCTTAAAATCCGAAATTGTACAACTTTGAAACGATAATGCGAGCTTACTAGCTGTCATCAAGTTAATTAATAAGCCAGACTGTCACCCAGCGAGGGTATCATATAATTCTGATGGCCAAGATGAAGTTACAGAAGTTACCAACACAAACAGCCCAACTGGGACAATAAAGGACCAGAAAACTACCAGTAACAACAAACCTGGCAGTTCTAAGAACAAAGCGAATACGAAAAAAAAAAACGAAGATGACACCACAACTGAATTCTAGAACTCCAACGCTAGCCGAGGCTGACGAACATCCAAGAAAGAAAAATGTTGTTGTCTTGGGCGATTCTGTTGTGAAGGGCATACAAGGATGGAGGCTTTCTAGGACAAGAAATGCACCATTGGTGACAGTAAAGTCATTCCCTGCTGCAAAAATAGAGGACATGGAGAGCTACTGCATACCAATGATAAGAGCAAAGCCCGATGAACTTATCTTGCACGTTGGAACAAACGAGTTGCAAACGAACACGTCCTGCCAAGTCATTGACAATATTGTCAACCTTGCGGATATTTCGCAAAACTGCACAAGCGAAGTGACGATCTCTTCGCTTTTAAAGTGTCTTGACAGGCCGAATCTCAATAGTAAACTGACGGAAATCAATAACGGCTTGCATAAATTCGCGGCCAACAGAGGTTGGAAGTTTATTCTGCACAACAGCATTAATCGAAAGAATCATTTTAATCAAATTACGAGACACTAAAGCTGCTTATTATCATAAAGAAATCGAAAATAATTCCGGTAACGTGCGAGAGATATGGAAAACTATTAATGATCTAATGTCGCGTAAAATTAAAAGTAACACAATCAAGGAATTGAAAGTGAACAATTTATCATTCACATAGCCCCATGTAATTGCTGATGAGAACAACTGCGATTTTAAACAGTATTTGTTAAAAACAAAGACACTTTCGATTAGAAAAGATTTCCGTAAAATCCGTTCTTGAAACCCTAAGCTCTCTCGTAACAAAGAAAGCTGTCGGGCTCGAAAGTTGCAGTGCCTGTCCTCGCAGAATCTCTCTGCAAAATTTTCAACAAATCTGTCGAAACTGGTACTTTTCCATCGGAGTGGAAAGTGCCAAAGTTTTCCCCGTACATAAGAAGGATGACAAGTCTGATCCGAATAACTATCGACTGATCTCTGTTTTACCTGCTGTTGGAAAAGTTTTTGAAAGAATAGTATATGACCAACTGTATTCTTATCTTTCAAGAAACAAAATCTTAACTAAACATCAGTCTGGTTTTCGTTCTCTGCATTCCACAGTAACAGCACTGTTGGATGCAACAAATGAATGGTATTTCAACATTGACCAGGGTAACACAAACGTGGTGGTTTTTCAGGATCTGGCCAAAGCCTTCGATACTGTATCGCATGAGATTCTCTTGAGTGAACTTGAACTCTACGGGATTAGTGGACAGACTATGGATTGATTTAAATCCTATCTTTGTAACAGAGACCAAGTTTGTGTGGTCCAGGGATACACATCTGAGCCTGAGCGGTGTTCCACAAGGATCCATCCTTGGACCACTGTTATTCCTTATTTACATCAATGATCTTCCTGCGTGTTTAAAATGTACGACAGCTTGTATGTTTGCAGACGACACTAACATCACAAATTCTTATAAATCTACGGCGCGCCTTCACTGGCAAGTTAATCATGATCTGAATAATTTATAAAATTGGCTATTCGCTAATCAGCTTAGCTTAAATGTTCTTAAAATGGAGTGCAATGTATTTCGCCTCTGATTATAACCTATCTAATCTTGGAATCTTCTCGATAGATCCCTTGAAAATTGGTGAGCAACCTTTAACCAGGGTTCAGTCCACTAAGTCCTTGGGGTTGTATTTGATCAACGTCTAGTATGGGAGAAGCATCTTGACAGCCTTTGCAAACGTGTCTCTTCAGGACTAGCTGCGTTAAAACAGGCTCGTCAGTATGTTCCCCAAGACACACTTCTAACGATATACAAGGCGATTATTACACCCCTCTTTGATTACTGTGAGGTAGTAAGGGGTAATTTGAACAAAACTCTAATGACGAGACTCCAAAAACTCCAAAATCGAGCGGCCAGAATTATAACCCGTAAGGGTTTACGATGTAAGGTCTGCTGATATTAGAAAGGAATTAAGATGGGACGACCTGGAAACTATCAGGAAAAAACATCTAGCAATTGTTATGTACAAAGTTGTAAACAACAAAGCTCTAGGTGATCTCATCAACCTTTTTGAAAAAAGCAACAGTGGTTATGCGCTGCATGAGAGTGAAAGTAGATTATTCCTAGGAATTAGGATAAAAACAAAGGCTTGGAATTAATTAGAATATCTGGGAATGTTCACTGATCCAGTTGGGAATAACTTGGAATTACAAGGAATTCCCAAAAATTCTAAGACTAAACAAAAATCGCATTTGGAATTGCTGGAAATGTCTTGGAATCAATGGTAAGCTGAGACATCAAAATGCAAATTTGAGCAATTTGTGGCAAATCAATATCAAGTCAAAGTTCCACCACTTTAAATTAAAAAAAAAAGACTGCAAAGTTTTGTGATTCTTTAAGACCAAGACTTTAATTCTTTCAAGAAAACGCCTAAATTAAGTGCTACTATATAAACACAACATAGTACTAAAAAGGCAAAAAGACAATTACATAAGATAAAATCCAATCCTCAAGTCACATTTACTGAGTGATTTATCCGAAACGCTCATGAAATTTACAAAGTCCTTTGAAATGAAACGAACATAAGACTTAAAAGCGAGCGAGAGTTAGCGATGGATTTTTCTCACCTCCACGAACTCGTTCGTCTCTTCGCTATCTCGTCAACGTTCGGTAACAAACATCTAAGGCATGTTTTATACTCAACTGAAGATGAATCTCTTCCTAAAGTGTGTTTTCGTCAAAATCTTCGCCAGAAATAATTTCTGATTGACCGATGCAAACGAAGCGAGCAACTTACTTGAACAGAACAGCAAACAGAGCACCGCAATCAAGTAGTCCAGAACAAGGGAGACTTTTGACTGTGCAGGCGCGTCAATTTTTTTTGTTTTCTCAGTTTTTGACGATGAAGCGGTTTTGTGTGCTGTTGAATTTGACAACCAAAACTTTAACGATAGGGTATTCTTAAACAGGTCGTCAGCAAGCCAAATCAAACATATTACCACGAAAAGCAATTTGCGGTGAAGAAAAAAATTTTGGTGTGACATCAATTGTCGTAGTTTTGTGGTCGGTAAAGGTCTGTTCGTGTGGAGGTGTCGATGGTCAAGATGGCGATTTGTCTGCAACGAGTATTTGACAAGCCCAGTGCTGCTGCATTTTTCTGCCGTCCAAGAGTCTGCTTCAGGTCGTAGTTAATGTCAAGCTAAACAAGTGGGACTGTTGTGGTAAGTACAACCCATCTTTCAACCAGATCGCTCACGTAAAGACAAGTACATCAACAAGCCCAAAGTCGCAGGAGACTGCTTGCGTCCCTCGAGTTACATTTCCAGCCATGCAACCGCGATTGATACCAATACCAGGATTACAGCAGAAACCAACCTTGTCTGCCAGCTCTGCAGAAAGGTCCACGACCTAGACAACTGCCAGGAGTATTTGGAAAAGAATATACAGGAAAGAAGAGAGTTTCTGAAAGAAAAGGGATTCTGCTTTGCTTGTTACGGAACTGGCCACAGATCTAGTGGGTGCGCACGGAGAAGGACCTGCAAAATGTGACCTCGTCATCATCCAACAGGTCTTCATGATGAAACGTTCCAGCTCAACCGAACAGCAGCCAAAAAGCAAAGCTCAGCCAAAACCTTGATGAACGACCAAACAAATGAAGCCATTTGTCACGTTGTGGGCACAGGAACCGCGATAACAGCCGTACCCATCATCCCTGTCAAGCTGAAGGCAGCTGGAAGTGAAGTTCGTACTTACGCCATGCTCGACACCTGCAGTAATGGCATGTTTATTCTTGAGGATGTCGCTGCCAGCCTAGGTTTAAGTGGTGTCGATACTAAACCAATGATCAAGACTGTCAATGGATCTGATCTGCTCGATACCAAGGCCTTGGACGGTTTGATCGCATCTGACTTAAATGGGAACAATTCCATACACTTACCGAAGACCTTTACGAAAGAAGATATTACTGCAGTCGAAGAAGATGTGCCAATGCCTGACCTTGCCCAACGATGGTCGCACCTCAAACGCATAGAAGAAGAACTGCCCCCAAGATTGCCTGGCACTAAAGTCGGTCTTCTTATAGGCTCAAATTGTCCAAAGGCCCTTGAACCAATGGACGTCTTTGCAAGTGAAAATGGTGGCCCCTTCGCTGTAAAAACCTTTGCTGGATGGGCGATAGTGGGACCCTTGAACAAGTATAACAAAGAACATTCAACGGTGAACTGCAATAGAATAGCTACAAAGGAAATTGGCTCCAAGAGGTTATTTGATCATCACTTCATGGTAGAAGACAGAGTCAAAGAAATCGTCACCCCACAAGCCTTGAATGAGATGTTCGAGTTAGATTTCTGCGAACGATCTAAAGGCAAAGAGCTAGAACACTCTCAAGAAGACAGGAAGTTCCTGCAGATGGTTAATGAAGGTGTTACACGCACAGATGACGGTGATTACGAGATCCCTCTTCCATTGTGACTCCGTAATGCACGTTTCCCTGGCAACAGAGAGCAAGTGCTTCACAGGGCATACTGGCTGAAGAAAAAACTGAAAAGAAATGGTGCCTTTTACGCAGACTATGTCAATTTTATGAACAACATCATAGCCAAGGGGTATGTGAGAAAAGGTTTGGCAAGGTTTGGCGGCACCTTGCTTAATGATCACCTAATTCAGGGCCCAGATCTGACAAATAGCCTAGTGGGTGTGCTTACAAGATTTCGCTGCTATGTGTTTGTAGCTAATCGTGTGCAGCCTATACGAGATGAAACAAGTCCAAGCCAATGGAGATAAGTTGACAGCAAGGCTAATCCAGCTGATGATGCGTCACGTGGTTTAAAGGGCTGTGAGTTAACCGCTCAACAATGTTGGATTGCAGGTCCAGATTTTCTTCGATTGCCTGAAAGTGAATGGCCTCTACCCCCGTCTGACCTGGATGAGGTTCCCTTTGATGATCCTGAGGTCCGGAAGGTTAACGTGCTGAACACCGCTGTTAGTGAAAAGTCCGACATCCTAACTAGACTTGCACGATTCTCCGATTGGCACAAGATGAAGAAATGCATTGCAAGGATTCTGCGCCTTAAGCCAAAGTCGATCCAACAATGAGTAGACCCGACAACTGCCGCCGGAAGCTTCAGAGATGAACCAAGGATGAACCATCAACCCTTAAGAGTAGAAGAACAACAGCGAGCAGAAGAAACCATTATCAAGTTAGTGCAAAGCTGTGCGTTTCCTTGTGAAGTCGAAGCTTTACAGAAGATCCAACGAGGAGACTGCAAGGACGAACACCACCTAACGAAAGCCAAGAAATCTGAAATCAAGAAGTCAAGCGCTTTGTTCCGTCTAGACCCTGTACTGGACCAGAATGGCCTTATGCGCGTCGGTGGTAGACTAAACAAATCGCAGGAGTTTCCTGAAGATTTCAAGCACCCAGTAATTCTGCCAAAGAAAAGCTTCGTTGTGGTTCTCGTCATCCATGACGCCCATGAGAGAGTTGCCCACGCAGGACTAGGAACCACATTAAATGCACTCAGAAGTCAATACTGGATTGTAAACGGTAATTCCGTCATGAGACATCTTATCGCCAAGTGTGTGACGTGCTGTCGCCTTCGAAGTCCAGTTGGTGAACAGAAAATGGCCGATCTGCCCAAAGAGAGAATAACGCCAGCCCCGCCCTTTACGTACAGTGGTGCTGACTTCTTTGGTCCGTTCTGCATTAAAGAGGGTCGGAAAGAATTAAAACGCTTTGGTGCACTCTTCACCTACCTGTCAAGTAGAGCTGTACATATCGAGACGGCCAATACACTGGAAACTGGATTGGATTCTTTCCTAAGTGTCTTGTGACGGTTTATAGCACAAAGAGGACCTGTGCGCGAGATCAGATCAGACCAGGGAACGAATATAGTTGGAGCAGCGAAGGAATTGAAAAGGGCTTTGGAAGAAATGAACCATGACGTCATTCAAGATAATCTCTGCAAAGATCACAAGGCCGACTGGGTTATACGATGGAAGCCGAGCCCACCCGCAGCATCCCATATGGGAGGTGTATGGGAACGCCAAATTCATTCCGTGTGTTCAATTTTGACTGCACTGTTGCGACAACATGGTCGTGCCCTTGACGATGAGTTGTTTAGGACCCTGTTAACGGAGGTGGAATGCATCATCAACAGCCGTCCACTCACCACTCCATCCAGCGATCCTGATGACTTGGACCCTCTCACACCGAACCACTTGCTTACTATGAAATCGAAGATTGTTATGCCTCCACCCGGTAATTTCCAGAAAGCTGACGTTTACCTTCGAAAGAGATGGAGAAGGGTCCAGTATCTTTCTAATATATTCTGGTCGAGATGGAAGAAGGAATACGTTCACTTGTTACAACAACGAGTCAAGTGGAACCGCCCTGAAAGAAATCTACAGAAAGGAGACCTGGTCCTCATCGTGGAGGATCCTTCGCCAAGAAACTGCTGGTCCATGGCATGTGTGATCGACACTTTCCCAGATTCAGAAGGAGTTGTCTGGTCAGTTAAAATCGCCACGAGAACAGCGACCCTAGATCGACCAATTGATAAACTTGTGCTGTTATTAGAAACTGAAGCATGAAGACCGAGGTAACCCCCACCAGAGGAGCCATTGAGATCTCACGAATTGTGACATTGAAACTGTCTTGAGAGCTGAAGACTGTTAAGAGTTCATAAAACTCTTAAGGGGAGCCAGATGTTGCTGCCGCTTTTTGTGTTAATTTTTTAGTCATAGGTTATACGTGTTAATTGCGTTCTTTTGTCATAAGCATTCTTTCCGTTCCTTCAGTGCCTTTGTCACGTTTAATTTTGTGCTTTTCGTAAGTTATTCAAGTTATTTCTGTTACTTCTTTCTTGGATAATTTTCCTTTGTTTGAGCTCCTTTTAATACTAGTTTCGTTATTACGGTTCTACTTTCGTCACTGTCTCTCACTGAGATCGTTTATGCCTCTTCGCTTGTTTATTTATGCCTTTCGCGTTCTGTTTCCGTTGGAAATCATACAAGTGTCTTTTTCTGGTTCAATTTTATGTCTTTTTATTGATACTTTCTTGTCAACTTTCAGTTTATTTTTGCTCACTTGTAACATGCATTTCGTTTTGTTTTCTCTCTGTAGCAACCGTGTTTTAGAAGAGATTAAAACGTTTATGTTCATTACGTGCGTGTTGGAAATTTGATTTGGCCTCATCAAGTACTTTTATATAAATAGGAGCGATAGTCTATTGTTTTATTTTGTGTTCGTTGAAATTGTCTGTTAATTGTTTTATTGATCCGTTGTTTCTCTTTTGCTAAGTTACCAGTAACTGTGATATACCTAATGGCATACTTGTCTATCGGCTGATATGGTTGGTTTGCGAAACATGTGTTGGTGGGATTCACGTTGAATTTCCTGCAGGATATGGTCTTAATAAAATTAAATGATGTACTGGCTAACACATAGGCCGTCACTTCTGTTTCACGTTCATCAGGAATGCTCTTTTTAAGACACATGACCTCATGCTTTCCGAAGCAGATGATCAAACAAACAACAGCCGAATGGTGACAGCAGAAATCTCCATTTTGCAAAGTGGGTTTTGGCGTATACGACACGTAATTCAGTGACATTTCATAAGGCCAGGGTTATATTGTTGGCTCATTATATTTCATTAGAATCCAAATATGGCAACAACTGATGAAAGGCCCATATGAGTGACTAAAAACAGCCGTTTAGGACTTGCAACTCCTGCACCACACAGGAAAGTTAAAAAAAGTCTCGTATGTACACAATCTTGGGACAAAACTGTTGAGAAAATTGAGCTCAGAAGCCTTTGTACATGCAAACAGTGATCAAGTGAATTTCAAAGCCCCCCTCCAGCCAATTCAATGTTGTCTGCGCCTCAAACCTGTTTCCCTGACAATGGTGGCTTCCCAACTTGAACATTGAAAAGGGGGAGGGGGGAAGGGAAGTTACTTTAGGAATATTGTTGACTCACTCATATTGGAGAAGGATTTTTTGGGCCTAGGAGGCCTATTTTCTAAAGAAAATTTTCGAAGATTGCAGTTACAGAAATGGCGATAATTAACAATTATTGGACGTGGTTGGGCTTTATAGCACGAAACATCATGGCCAAGTTTGTGTTAGATAACACTTAAGCTAATGCCATGTTAATTCTCACTATCAAGCAAAAAAAACGAGTTCAATAATTTCTGCAGCTCAATTTCAGACTTGCTTCAGTAAAACAAACGTGTTGCTTGCATGTGTAAAACTGTTTTGGCAAAATTACGTCACTTCTGCATAACACCTATTGTCTGTAGGTATGATGGAAGAAAACAGTGTCAGCAGCAATTAGCTGTGTGTTTTTAACCAGTTAAAATTGAGACAATGACACCGATGAACAATAATACAATGATTTTACTTTTCGTTATAGGTGAACACTGAAGTCACTGAACAGACTTTTGTCTGGCTTGGAAATTATGGGTGAATAATGTGGCACATGAATGAAGATAGATTCTTGATTTATATGTGAAATTTGTGTGAACTAATACATACATACATACATACATACATACATACATACATACATACATACATACATACGCACCATCGCCGAAAAGTGGGGACTTGGTTTACACACCTGCGTAACGGGGACTTGGTGTTCCTGGATATATTTTCAAATAATATATGTAGCGTTTGGATGGACTTCTTTAGCGTATGCTATGCACTCCAAAAAAATTTGGAAAAGTCCACGTTTGCGGTGTGGGGACATTATTTACACGCGCAGTGGGGACCAAAAGTTACACATCTTTTGAAACGTGGGGACTTGGTTATAGCACTAACACCGTGGGGACGTTTAGCATAATGGGCCTCTAGCATGTTTTGTTTGCTTAGGTTTCCACCTTAAGATAATTATGAAGTATGACATTCATTACGAAACTAGCGTAAAGGAAAAGCAAACTAATATGAACACGATTATTTACTGACTGACCTCTCTCTATTCTTCTAAAGAAAACTGCAAAAAAAAACTATAATTTCATGTCACTGGAAAACTCAGATTTTCATGACGTTTTCTGTAAATTATTAGACTGCTGTTGATTTTAATCCAGTATTTGGTCAATAATCAATTGTGGCAAATGTTATAAACCCTCAAAAAGCAGAGCCAGTCGTTCAAATGAACGTGTACTTAAGGTCTTTATTCCACCGGAATCACATTAAAATTTTAAGCGTTCTCCATTTGCTTCTTTGTTTTGTTTGCTTGTTTGTTTGTTTGTTTTTTTTTTTGTTTGTTTGTTTTTCGCATTCATATGCTTCTAAAAGCTTTAAGTAGGGACAATGTGCGGTTTATCGGGTTATGCAAGTTGCGTCGATGAAGGCCACAACGAGCGAGATACTTCATACATGATAAGCGCAAATTTCTTCTCAGTATATGGAACACTCGTCTTTTTCTTGTCCCACATTGGCTCTTTAGCGAAAATTCGACTTTCATGGAGGCAAATTGACCCATTTATCAGCAAATTCTTGTGCCCTTAAAAATCTTGGATAACACAGGACGAATTGTTCGAAGTGTAGTCGCGCGAATGACAAGATGGTTACGTGGTGCGTAAAACGTATGCTGACTGACTATAGGTGAAGCATAACGCCGTATGGTGCGGGCTAATCGGGGTCAGCTCGAAGCCCGATAATGGAGTGACTACGCCGGATTAACTAAACACTTTTATTTCTATAATGTTTGTTCACATTTAATCCACAAGTAGTGCTAGTAGGGCTTACTAAGCCTCTGGAGGAACAGCAAACTTACGAACTGAATGCGGCCGGGAGATCGGAATGTATTAATCAACCACAGAAACGGAGCTACTTAAAACGTTAAAGCAGACTGTAGCTGACATTAACACCTGATAAAGACCAACAGAAAGCGTTCGAAAAGTCGCGATCAAGTACATGATGAGATAAACTGAAATATCAAGCTATAAATTGAAGACTAAATTGTAACTTATATTCCATGTGATTTCCAGTGTGAATTACACAGTACAGTATGTGATAGTATCCTGCTGGGTGTCATAGGTTTTATTTTTCTTAGCGAGTAGCGGTAACCCGCTAAATGCAAAGCAAACGAAGAAGCAAAAAATATATAATAATTACTTTTTTCTTTGACGGCGCCTCGCGCCTATTTGACGAGGCTTCACCGCATAATTTTTCTCCATCAAATGGAGAATATTAACCTCTGGCACCCAGGGAAATGTGACAACAGAAGGGCGAAAGTTTAGTTTCATTCTCCTCTAAATTATAATTATTGTTTCGACTGTAGGATGACGCCGAAATTATAAATTTCCGCATGTTGTCTTGAATGGGCTAGATTACAGAATACCCGTCCACTTAAATTAAACCTCAAAGGCTGCCAGCGCAGTCCAACCGTCTGTCTATAATTTACATATTTCATTCAGCTGGTCGTTGTTTTAAATTCTTATTTAGCTACTACGGGCTGCGGACCGCGGTGGCAGTCCATTTCACTTCTTGGAGTTATAATATTCATACCTTATTATAGGAAATTAATGCCCTTGTTATTTAACGTTTTCGAAATTAACGCGACCTAAATTAACGCGAATTGAAGGAAAAATTACTTTCCAATAAAGGAAATTAACGAGAAAGTGGTGCTAAAATTCCAAAATAAGGGAAATTAAAGCGACTTACACAAAGACACAGAATCTGTCAGGACAACAACAACAAATTTACTCAAACACTTAGTGTAAAACTCCGCAATGCAAACAACGTTCGTGGAATTGTCCCTAAACGTAGGGTTTAGCGAAGGAATCTGGCCACTTCGAGTGTTCTTTTCAGTGTCCATGATACCGGCGGATCTCCACTCTGATAAAAGAATGGTGTTTCCTTTTGATGAAATATTGTAAACGAGTAAGCTTTTTGAAAGCTTGATCTGAAGTATTGTACAGTGAGCGAAAAAAGCCTATTGATTCTTAGTCGTCATAGCCTCGGTGGCTAAGTTTCCGTAGCCTCCTTTGCGGCCATTGTTTTTGTCGGTGCTATTCTCCCTCCCACCAACGTTTGCATAACCGAGCCGAACATTCCATTCCCGTTGTGTCTGAGTATCCAGTCAGGAGGGAGAGTAGAACCGACACAAACAACGGCCGCAAAGGGTGCTACGGGAACTTAGCCACCGAAATTTAAAAGCCACGATGTGATTGGTCAGTTCCTGGAATGGATTGTTCGGTTCGGCTCGGTTGGTGAAGAGGACCGGCACAAACAACGGCTGCGAAGGAGGCTATAGTTGTCAAGAACGTGTGGAGTTTGGCTCGATTACCAGCCGCTGTTTCGGGAAATGAGCCTGCGTTCACCCCTCTAAGGACCCGACTGAGCGGGGGAAATGGAGCCTTGTGTGGAGTGTATCAAGAATTTGAGGCGAAAATAATTGAAATTAAGGTCGTGGAAATTAACGCGCCATTTAATTAAGGCCGCGGATTAAGGACGCGATTAAAGCTAACAAAACTTAACGCGACCTAAGTTCATAAAGTGTTAATTTCCAATAATAAGGTATTGATCGACGAGGGGACCGCGGACCTTGATGGTAGTCCGTAAGAACACTACACATGTAATATACCGGTTTTAGCGAAACCTAAGACCCCCGAAAGTTAAGACCTAAAACCTAAGACTCAAAACCTAAGACCGGAAACCTGAGACCCTGTATTTTCTTTTTATTTTCGAAGACACCTACTGTTTTCCTCTATTACCTTGATCAGACGAATATTTGCTTTTGCAATAGAGACACTATATTCTATTTAACAATTAGATTATGAGCTCGAGATTTCTATCGCGTGATAGCTGATGAGGGCGCAGCCCGAATCAGCTATCACGCATAGAAATCGAGAGCGAATAATCTAATTGTTTTAGTATAAATCTACTAGTCGTTCAAAACTAAACAATTAAGTTATCTAAATTCTCCTTCTAAACGGCTCCGAACACGCGAGAAAGCGGCTGCCATTTTGTTCACAACCGCTACTCGCTATACTAATAGTAGTTGGTAAATGAAGAGCTACCATGTAGAGATGTTGCCAATAAAGTCATTATTATTATTATTATCATTATTATTATTATTATTATTATTGTTATTATTATTATTATTACTCACTGTCTATCACTGAATAGATAGCGAGCAGCGTAGCCAATCAGAGAACGGCATTCGTGGTAGACCGCTAATAGATTATACTAATTTTCTATGTTCTTTGCTGGGTCTTAGTTTTCGCTATTGGTGTGCGCTTTTCCGAAAACTAAGACCCCCAATTTTTCTTGTCTTTTGCCTTCATCCAAGCTCACGTGTGTGTGATGCGCCTCAACAAAAACGCGATATTCCATGTTGATTCCTCTTTTTATCTTTTTCATGACTGGTATTCTTTTTTCTTTTTCTTTTTTTTTTTATTTTTATTTTTTATTTTTATTTATTTATTTATTTTTTTTTGCTGGGTCTTAGTTTTCGCTATTGGCGTGCGTTTTTCAGAAAACTAAGACCTCCAATTTTTCCTGTCTTTTTGTCTTCATCCAAACTAATGTGTGAGCGATGCGCCTCAACAAAGACGTGATATTCCATGTTCATTCCTCTTTTTTCTTTTTCGTGACTTCGATTGTTTGTTGTACTCAAACCGCGGTATGGAATCATCTCAGGATCTATCTTTTCTTAGCAACTAAGACAGATGAAACTGCCAAAATTGACATTTTCGAAGTAACTTTTAGCTCATGACGGTCTCCTTGACAAAATTTGCAATCTAAACTCTGACTACGTGGCAAGGAACAACATTGAATAGCGTTATTGTTTTTGAGTGTTTGGATGTTATCGGTCTGTCACTGAATTTGACAAAATGTTATATTAAAAAATTAATTTATTATACCATACCGGCAAACCAACTTGTGCCAGGGGCGAATCTCTTGTTATATTCGCTTATATTAAAATACATCGTGATGATTTGAAAAGGCTTCTCGTTACAGACGCGCAACGGCGTTTACTTTCCGACGGCGAAAAAGTAGAGTATCACAAAAGTCTGTTGTTGTCACGTAGCAGTTTTGCCACTTCCGGCCACGAATCCAGGGATGAATAAATTGGAACGCTTCCTTATTGTCAGTCTTCAGTGGAGACTGTAATAAGGATAAAAGCAAATAGGTCCTAGATCCATCAAAGTAAGAATATAGCGGCTCTGATAAAGCGCATAAACTAAGATCTAAGAAAATTATGACCTTGGTTTAAAAATGAAAGAAAACAGGGGTATCGCACAAACATTCCAGCAAAAAATAAATAATAAAGAACACAACAAAGCTAGAAAAGGAAAAAAAAGAGAGGAATGAACATAGAATATACTGTTGAGGCGCATCGCACACGCATTCGTTCGGATAAAGACAAACTGAGGACAAGGAAAATCGGAGGTCTGAGTTTTCGTAAAAACGCACGCCAGTATAGCGAAAACTAAGATTTAGCAAAGAATAGAAAAAGAATAGAAGTCACGAAAAAGAAAAAAGAGGAATGAACGTGGAATATCGCGTCTTTGCTGAGGCGCATCGCTCACACATTAGTTTGGATGTTTTGGATGTTTATTTATTTTACCACAAAATACAAATAACGATAAAAGAAAACAGTTACACAAAGCAAATGAAAGTGGCGAGGAAGCCCGAAAGGAAACCATGAGGCTTATAGGCATTGGGCTCCCTCAGAGTAAAAATAAAGTTAACAGTAACAGTAAGGCCAGGATTGAAAGTAAAATACAATGAGGGTAAGTGTAAATTGAAGACAAAAAGACAAGAAAAATTGAAGGTCTTAGCTTTCGGAAAACGCACGCCAATGGCGAAAACTAAGACCCACCAAAAGACAAATAAAAAAATAGAACATAGAATATCGCGCCTTTGCTGAGGCGCATCGCTCACACACTAGTTTGGATGAAGACAAAAAGACAAAAAAATTTGAAGGTCTTAGCTTTCGGATAAACGCACGCCAATAACGAAAACCAAGACCCAGCAAAAAATGGAAAAAAAAAAAGAATACAAGTCACGAAAAAGGAATCAACATGGAATATCGCGTGTTCGTTGAGGAGCATCACACACACGTGAGCTTAGATCAAGACAAAACGACAAGAAATATTGAAGGTCTTAGTTTTCGGAAAAACACACGCCAATAGCGAAAACTAAGACCCAGCAAAAACAAAATAGAAAAAAAAATACAAGTCACGAAAAAAAAAAAAAGAGGTATCAATATGGCCGGAATATCGCGTCTTTGTTGAGGCGCATCGCTCAGACATTAGTTTGGACGAAGACAAAAGACAAGAAAAATTGGGGTGGGGGTCTTAGTTTTCGCAAAAGCGCACGCCAATAGCGAAAACTAAGACCCAGCAAAGAATATAGAAAAAATAGTGTCTCTCAGTGCAAAAGCAAATATTCGTCTGATCAAGGTAATAGAGGAAAACAATATGTGTCTTCGAAAATAAAAAGAAAATACGGAGTCTTAAAAACTCTTCGTTCGAATATTTGCCACGACTAGGGGCTACACGCTTTCTTCTGTAAAATCGTACAGACCTCAGTCGACGCCGATCCCACGTACGACTTCTTCTGACCAGTTGTCAGGGGCAAACGAGCCAAATCAACCAACAGCTGTAGAAAGGCATTTTTAAGTACTTTATGGTGTTTGAAGTCTGTTTGAAGTAATGTTTTCATTAGCTAGAAGAATTTGCATTGATCGGTTCAGATTCCTTAGCTGAAATTTTAATTGCCCGAAAATGTTAGGGAACAAAGTATTCCTTTGAGAAAATGCCGCTGAAATGAACTTTCCACGAACTTTCTAGGGAACTACTTTCTTTCCGAAAATGCTAGCTGACGTTTTTGACTGCCAAAAATAGCCATTACGACCTTTCCTAGGCCTCAGGGGCTATACGTCCCAGTTACGAGATAATCGGCGTCGAAAGCCATAGGCGAACTACCCTCCACTGAACAGATATCTACTGAAACTTGTCGTTGGGTGCCCCTAAGTTGTTTCCGGGTGAGCTAGTTTCGGTATTTTTAAATATTTTAGTTAAATTTAAAAAAAATGAAACTCGAAAGTCGCTCCCTGTGAGAACTAATAGTTAATAGTTGAAACTCGAGATCTTAATGTCGTCTCCAGCTTCTGACGCGCCTGAAGCGATTGTATTTTGAAGACTGCAAGCCCTCGGCAGGCAGTCAATTTCGCAAAAATCGCAAAACTTAGAGGGACTGATTTTGTCTCCAACGAGAAAATGGCTGTTCTACAGTTCCGCAGTTCACCTATGCTTTCTCATACAATTTTGCTATATTATAAAGTAAAAACACAGACGTCTATGACCCTCACCTATACCCCTTAGAAAAATATCAAAGATGTTCTGTTCCTTAATGCCGATACAAATCCTTATATTTCGAAGAAACATATACCACCCAAAATCTTATTACATTTTGTGCTATTACATATTGCGTTACCAACGTTTACTTATTACAATTTGCGTCAAAAGCTACTACATTTTGCATAACTATTAAATTTTGTGGCAAAAGTTATTACATTTTGCGCTACTGTTACATTTTGTGTCAGTTATTACATTTTGTGGCGTAACAGGGCCCTTTTCAGCAAAAAATCGCAAGAGCAACAATGACTGATATTGTCTGCAACGAGAAAATGTTTGTTAGCAAGAATCGCAGATCCAGCACCAATAACGAATTTTACAAGGGGATGGAAGGAGGAAGTTGCATGCCACAGAGGACCCTGGGCACGGTCGACTGAAAATTTCGCCAAAATCCCAAAAGTAACAAGAACTGATTTTGTCGGCAACGACAAAATGGCTATTAGCAAGAATCACTAACATCGCAAGACTAACAAATGACAGGAGAAAGTGACAAAGGTACAGAGGGCCCTCGTCAAGCCCGAATTTCATAAAAAATCCCAAAATTAAGAAGCATTTTGTGTGGAACGACAAAATAGTTGTTAGCACGAATTGCGAATATCGCAAGAATAACAAATTTTACAAAGGAATTTAAGCGTAATGGGCCTCTAGCATGTTTTGATTGTTTAGGTTTTCACCTTAAAATGATTGTGAAGTATAACACTCTTTACGAAACTAGCGTAACGGAAAGGCAAACAAATATGAAAACGATTATTTACTGACTGACCTCTCTCTATTCTTCTAGTAAAGAAAACTGCAAAAAAAAATATACTTTTATGTCACTGGAAAACGTATTTTAATGACGTTTTCTGTAAATTATTAAACTGATGTTGATTTTAATCCGGTATTGGTCAATAATCGAATGTGGCAAATGTTATAATCCCTCAAAGAGCAGAGTCAGTCGTTCAAATCAACGCTTACTTACGGTCTTTATTCCACCGGAACCACATTAAAATTTTAAGCGTTTTCTATTTTCTTCCTTGTTTTGTTTTTATGTCTGCTTGTTTTCGCATTCATATGCCTCTGAGTGAGGACAATATACGATTTATCGGGTGATGCAGGTTGCGTTGATGAAGGCCACAACGAGCGAGATATCATACGTTACAAGCGTCACGAGACCGCAAATTTTTCTCAATATATGGAACACTCTTCTTTTTCATGTCTCACATTGGCTCTTTTTCGAAAATCCTATTTTCATGGAGGCAATTTGGCCCGTCCATCAGCACTTTCTAGTGCCCTTGAAAACTTGGATAGCACAGGACGAATTATTCGAAGTGCCGCGTCGCGCGAATGACAAGATGGTTGCGTGGTGCGCAGAACGTATGCGCACTAGTAATAGGCGGGCACCGTCTTCTCTTCACTCTGTATAATGTTGTATGATAAGGGAAAATTGGGGTCAGCTCAAAGCCCGGTAATGGAGTGACTAAGCCGGATTAACTAAAATCTTTGAGTTCTATAAGTTTTGTTCACATTTACCTAATATCGCATCTGTAATGTCTGACCTTACAAAAGAAGCGTAAAATGTATTACATTGGTACTATGCACCCGAAGAAATACCAAGTTTTAGCAATGATGCCTGGAAACGTTGACAAAGAAACAAAGGATAAGTGTATCCATGACGTCGATAATCAAAAACTCAAACCAACAGCTAATTTCAGAATTCTTAGATGCAGGATCGGTGACTGAATACACAAGCGACATCTTAAAAAAAAAAAAAAGCGAGTGAGATAAAGGAGTGCCAGTAAGACTACGCAATCTAATCTCATGCAAAACCAAACTTTACCTAACAGCAGTTCTTCCTCATCTGAAGTATTGCCAAACTGTATGACATTTTTGTAAGCAATCCGAGAGGAGAAAATTGGAGAGACTTCAAGAACGCGCTCTAAGAGTAATTTACAACTGCAGGACGGATACGTACGAAGACCTTCTACGCCGTGCAAAGTTGCCCTCTCTTTACAATAGGAGGCTCCAAGAGATCGTAATTTTAATGTACAAGGTTAGGAATGGCTTTGCCCCCGGCTACATAGGTGAACTTTTCAACTTTGCAAACAAAGGGTGCTCCCTAAGAAATGCAGATTTTGATGTACCTCGCTACTCAACAGTGAGATACGGAAAACACTTTATTAGATATCTGGGCCCATATCTTTGGTCCAGACTATCCTCAAGTGATCGACAGCAACCCTCACTGGACAATTTTAGACGGAACATTAGAAAGAAAGACTTGACTTCTCTCATTGAGGGCACGTTCACCAACTGTAATTTATTCATCATTTAACCACAATGCAAGTTTGCAATGGAATTTTAATAATTATAAATTTGTGGATATTTCAGTTTAAATATTAGATTTTCCAGTTAAACTAAGCGATATGAAATTTGTGAATAGTTAAGATTTTAGACTGTTATGAACCTTCCTTGCCTTTAAAATAATTGTAAATTTTAAAATAGCTTTAACACTCGTAGCATTCCTATTTTTATTTTTATTGTTGTATTTGGAATGTTCTTTTAGTGTCCACAATTAGCTTGCATTTAGCTAAATACTCTGACACTTAAATAAAGTTCATTCATTCATTTAATCCACAATTAGTGCTAGTAAGGATTACTAAGCGGAGCTTTATGAGCGTTTTACATTTTGGTGCATTTATTTGCCGTCCGGCTCTGCAAAACAACAACGTGAAATGACCAAATCTTGAGAACGTGAGCATGTGACAGAAATGTTTTCCTTTCCTTTTCCTTACTTTGACCATAACTATGCTTTGACGTCGTTCATAGTAATTTAGTTCCTTTACATATCGCCAACATTTTCCAAGTTACACAAATTGGATTAATCGAGAGTTACAAAAACGAGAAGTTATATTTTGGAATGATGTTTTCGTTGCCGTCGCCATCGTCGTTACTTAAGGTCCCTAACAACCTGATAAAGACCAGCAGCAAGCGGTCGGAACGTCGCGATCCACTGCACGATGAGATAAACGGAAAAACTAAGATATGAATTAGAGACTAAATTGTAACTTTATTCCATGTGATTTCCAGTGTAATTACACAGAGCAGTATGTGACAGCAGAAGGGCGGAAGTTTAGTTTCATTCTCCTCTGAATCATTACTGAAATGGGACGTGAACTAGAATCGTAGTTATTAGAATGGTATGTTTCGACTGTAGGATGACGCCGAAATGAAAAATTTCAGCATGTTGTCTCGAATGGGCTAGATTAATGAATACCCGTCCACTCACATTAAGCCTCAAAAGGCTGCCACCAGTCGCAACGTCAGTCTATACATATTTCATTCAGCTGGACAGGTCGTTGTTTTAAATTCTTAGTGATTTAGCTACTACGGGACTGCGGACCGCGGTGGCAGTATACCCGGCAGAATACCGGTCAAACCAAACAATAAAAGACAGCTAATAGAACGGCCTTAATATAAATTATTTTTATCGACTTATAATTTTTTTTTTCAGCTATTCCTCTGAGTTCATTACCCTAAGACTGACTTCAGATGATAGATCAGCACCAGACTACCAATCGGGAGGTCGCGGGTTCGAACCTCGGACCGACACTCGCAGTCTTTAAATAACTGAGGAGAAAGTGCTTCTTTCGTAATAACATCTGCAAATAGTTAAACTTTCTAGTCTTCTCGGATAAGGACGATAAACCGTAGGTCTCGTCTCGCAACACTTGTTCTGATTTGTGGGACGTAAACTACCCCACATCACTGTCAGCAAAGAGTAGGGGACGTAGTTGCCGGTGGTGTGGCCTGGTCTTTCGTATATCATATCATAGGTTGATCTACAAATGTAAAGAGCATTTGATTATTACGTCATACCAATTCATAGATTGTTGTTATCATTGAGAAAGAAATAAGCATGGCATCATCCATTAAATTTTGCGTCACGTATTTATAATACATTTTTAAATGAGAGGTCCACGCGAGTTATTTGTTCGCAAAGGACAACAAGGTCAATAAATACTCCTAGCCACCAGAGTGCTATATATTTATAAGATTCATAGGTTATTCTTAGAGTTACAATAAATACAGGAAAAATTTACCAATGCCTGCGTCTTTCTTTGGTTAGCCTGGGACCAGGCTCCGCAGTGGGGTAACTGAGCGAAAAGAAGGAAAGATGCGAAAAAATATAGCGAGCGGAGCGGGGGACACTGTTCCCTGCTCGGCTCGCTTCGCTCGGCTCGGCTCGCTTTTCTAGTCTCTTTCCTTCTTTTCGCTCCTTACCGGGCGGGCGCTCCGCACATGCCGGCATAAAACTCAAAACGTACCAGTGTTTTATGTCGTAAAATAAAATGAGTCAAGTTAAAAATCTACAAAAGGAAAACCTTCAACTAAAGGAGGAGATTCAAGCGGTAAATAGTGAACTCCAGAAGCTGAAATCGATTATCGAGCAACAACGACTTCAAGCGGACATCGAGCAAGTTGGAGACGCTGCAACAAGATATGGTAACAGTATCCAAAAGAGTGTTGATTTCTTATGTGAGGACCACCATATAACGAAAAACTTTCGAGAGGCTATGTCGAAAGAACTTGACAATCTAAGCCGTAAGCTTGAAGCGATTTCTACAAGAGTTGACAGCTTGGACGCCGCCATTGATGACTTACAGAAGTACAGCTTTCAGTACAACGTCAAAATTATTGGCTTTCCTGAACAGGATGAACATGAGTCTGCTGAAACCACCACGCAGTTGTGTTTAAAGCTTTTCCATGCTATCGGAGCCAAGGGAGTGACGAAAAACGACATTGATATCGCTCACAGAGTGAGTAGTCGAAGGGCTGACCGCCATTACCCAAGACCTATTGTGTGTAAGTTTATAAGACGACTGGCCAAAGGAGAAGTCATGGCTCATCGCGATGAAACCTCGAACTTAAACCCTGATGATCTGGATTTATCTGATGATTTTCACACAGCAAATATCCGCTTTCATGAACACTTGATCCCGAGATTACAGCGACTTCTTAGCGAGGCAAACCACAGGCTTCCCAAGCTCAAAATTCGACTCTGCGTCAGCTTGTTTATATAGAGAATTGTATGGGAAAGTCGCCGGTTTGTAAAAAAATGTGTAAATAACTATCTAATTTGAAATAAAGTTTTCCTACCTCAAATGTGTCGCGTACTTGTCTATTGTGCCGATTTTGAAGCCATTCTGACGCCGTTTAGTGAAGTTTTTTCGAAATCGTTGTCTCTCCTTCTAAAAGAAGTAGAAGGCAGACCACTCCATCGATCGCATCAATCGCTGGCCAGACGTCACTCCACAAATCGCTCTCTCCTCGAAAGGAAAAGTCCCAAATCGCAATAAAACCAGCAGTTCCATAAAGACCAATAAATTTCACTTCACATACGTGTGCTTCGGCGGTCAAAAGACTCGTGAAGAACGAAAAATTTGGCTTGAAGTTCGCCTCTTCGGCTTTCCTGATATGCTTGTGACCGACCTCGCGACAACGGCCGTTAACACAAGGTCAAGTAGCTGGTTTCTGATTGGTCCATTTGAATTAAGTCACGCGCTGACAACACGACCCTCCACCGGAGGGAAAGCTACATTTTGTCGCGAATCAAGTGTCACACTAGGGCTCCCAAGGGCTATTTTCGGACAAATGTATTGTACATCCACGTCATGAATCCTTCGTACAAAGCTGGCAGTGGCCATTGACCTCTCCAGAACCAGTTTGGCTGGTAGATCTGCCGTTCCGAGACCGTAAAATGAATGGACAGTCGACGCCAATCCACTGCCTTAAACCGTACAGGCAATCCCGCTCGAACAAACCACGGCGACTTTAAGATTTCTGGATTCACAATTATGCAAAATGCTTGTCACTAGCCTTGACTGTGCAACGCCGGCCCGTCCAGTAATCAAAAGGTTGTGGCCCGCCGACACAAACTGCAGCGTTTCTGCTTGCTCTGCGTTGAGGGCCATTCCACAAAGAAATCAGCTGCCAGCGAATATCCAGGAGTCGCAGGAAATTTTGCTCGATCACCGGTTCGCGTCGATTAGAAACTACATTTTTATATAATTGCGGCTTCACCCCATTTTGGATGTAAATGCTTGCATAGAACTATTCGATGGAGTGAACTGATTGTGGTTAAATCAAGGATAGTTTCGAGTTGAGTTGAGTGAAACTCTTGAATGCCTGCGAATTTTGCTTTGTTTTGCACGTGGAACAGTGTCAGATTCAGCTTCACACGGCTTTTCCCGGGCTTTTTCCCTGACTGCTGTGACTCCCTAGTGTGACACTTGATTTGCGACAAAATGTAGCTTTCCCTCCGGTGGAGGGTCGTGTTGTCAGCGCGTGACTTAATTCAAATGGACCAATCAGAAACCAGCTACTTGACCTTGTGTTAACGGCCGTTGTCGCGAGGTCGGTCACAAGCATATCAGGAAAGCCGAAGAGGCGAACTTCAAGCCAAATTTTTCGTTCTTCACGAGTCTTTTGACCGCCGAAGCACACGTATGTGAAGTGAAATTTATTGGTCTTTATGGAACTGCTGGTTTTATTGCGATTTGGGACTTTTCCTTTCGAGGAGAGAGCGATTTGTGGAGTGACGTTTGGCCAGCGATTGATGCGATCGATGGAGTGGTCTGCCTTCTACTTCTTTTAGAAGGAGAGACAACGATTTCGAAAAAACTTCACTAAACGGCGTCAGAATGGCTTCAAAATCGGCACAATAGACAAGTACGCGACACATTTGAGGTAGGAAAACTTTATTTCAAATTAGATAGTTATTTACACATTTTTTTACAAACCGGCGACTTTCCCATACAATTCTCTATATAAACAAGCTGACGCAGAGTCGAATTTTGAGCTTGGGAAGCCTGTGGGCAAACAAATTGAAATCTACACATCAATTCCAGTACGTCTGGGTAAAGAACTCTGAGATTCTGGCTCGTAAATCTAGTAGTTCTCAGGTCTTCAAACTAAAACGTATGGCCGATCTTGACAACCTGAAGCAAAGCTTGGCCTGTAATCCAACTCAGGATTAAGGAGATAAGTGTCTTAACTGTTTTTTCGTTCATAATCTTAATGATGTGATACAGTTATTGGTAATGGCGACACACAAAGAGATGAAAAATCTCGCTAAAGAAAACAAATTGCTGTTGATGGAATTGCCATATTATAACTGTAAAGATCTGAAAAATGCCCACCCGCAGTATAACGCTCTACTGTACACTAATCTAGCCTCCAGGAAATCGATCTATTCATTTAATAGTTTGTATGATCTTGGCCTTTTTCAGAACGATTCCGTGGACAAAACGATTGATCCTGATGCTAACTTAATGACAACAAGTAAAATTCGTTCGAGCTACTATTCGCCTCATAGCTTCTCCGTGAAGTTTGAAAATACCACAAATAGGGATGTCGTATCCGATTTCTCTATTCTTCACACTAATATAAGAAGCTTAAGAAAAAATATTGAACATTTTCAGTGTCACGTACTCAGTGAGGTAAAATATAATTTCACCGTATTAGGTGTTACAGAAACGCGATTATGCGAAGGCGAATCTATTGATTTTATACCACAACTACCTGGCTATTGCTTTGAATTTGTTAAAACCCCGTTGTCTGCCGGGGGTGTTGGTCTTTTTATTAATGAGAACTATAAATATCGAGTCTTAGAACGCTCTACCAATTCCTCTTATCAAGCTTTATGGATTGAGATTTTACTACCAAATCACAAGAAAAATATCTGTGGCATTGTTTACCGACAACACAATAATGCAGATCAATTTCTTGACTATCTTTCGGACTCCCTCGAGTATTTCAGTAATCATAATAACAATATATATCTCATGGGAGATTTTAATATAGACTTGCTAAAATATGAAAACTGTAAATACAGCCAGACACTGTTTCAGTGTATGCAAAGTTTTTCTATGCTTCCTACAATTGATAAACCAACACGAGTGTATGGGTCCTCAGCGACTTTAATTGACAATATCTTCACAAATAACCTGACGAATAATATTTCCAGTGGCAATATCGTCACCGACACAACCGATCATTTTTCGCAAGTCTGTATTGTCAATGTAAACAAGCAAAAATTACCACATACAAAAAAGACTAAATTTAGGGATTATTCCAGCTTTAATGCTAATGAATTCATGAATGATTTAAGTGCAATAAATTGGGAAGAGGTTTCTGGTAATTGCGACGTAAATAAGTCGTTCTCTCACTTTTATAAAACCATAAATCATGTAGTTAATAAACATGCACCGCTCAGGGATGTTTCAGTGAGAAAACTAAAAATGCTAACTAAACCTTGGCTAACTGCTGGACTAAGAAAATCTATAAAGGTGAAGAATAAATTGTTCTTTGAATCAAACTGGCCGAAATATAAAATGTATAGAAATAAGTTAACAACCCTTATTCGATTGAGCAAACAACGTCACTATCAAAGGTTTTTTGACTCTAACATAAAAAATACACGATCGACATGGAAAGGTATTAACGAAATATTAGGAGATATGAAGAAAAGGAAGAAATCAAAAAGAATTAACTTCATTCGTTCTAACGAGCATAGCGTTTTATCAGATGATCCTAAAACGATTGGTAACACACTCAACAAATACTTCTCGTCAATAGGGCAGAAACTTGCAACCGATATTCCTGAAGTTTACACTAATTTTTCTGATTATCTCGATCCACCTTTGCGGAATAGTTTTTATTTTGATCCAATTGTACCGCAAGAAATTGAAACAGAAATTACCTTGTTGCCATACAATAAAGCCCTGGGGCTTTATTCTACCCCTGTTAAACTGTTAAAACTTGCTAAATCAGTCATATCCATACCGTTAACCAAAATTTTTAACCAGTCTGTACTAACCGGGGTTTACCCTGCAAAACTTAAATATACAAAAGTAATTCCAGTGCATAAGGGTGAAGACGAAACGTTACCTGAAAACTATCGGCCAATTTCTTTGTTATCAATCTATAATCGTTTATTTGAGAAAATTTTATATCGTAGCCTGATAAAGTTTATAGACAAGAATGATATTCTTTATAATTTACAATTTGGCTTTCGCAATAAACATAGTACCCAGCACGCGATTCTTGATATTGTGGACTCCATACATTCTAATATGGACAATAGAAAGTACTCTTGTGGAATATTTTTAGATCTTAAGAAAGCATTTGATACCGTTAACCATGAGATTCTTTTGACTAAACTTGAACACTATGGAATAAGAGGAGTTATAAATTCTTGGTTTAGATCATATCTTTCGGATCGCCGACAGTCAATTGAAATAGAGAAATGCATATCTGAAATTGAAACGATCGTATGTGGAGTGCCTCAAGGCTCTGTACTTGGACCCTTGTTCTTTTTGTTATATATTAATGACATCCATAAATCTTCCAAGGAATTTACTTTTCATCTATTCGCAGATGATACAAGTCTAACTTATGCAAATGGCAACTTACGTACTCTTGAACTAACTGTCAATAATGAACTTGAGAAAGTAAGTGCATGGCTTAATGCTAACAAACTAACGCTCAACGTCAAAAAGTCTAATTATGTAATTTTTCGTCCGCGCCAAAAAAAAATACTTTTCATTCCTCAAATTAAGATTTTTAATCCAACTTTAAATACTCGAGTAACTCTAGAGATGAAGGACTTTGTTAAATATTTGGGCATAATGATTGATTCTGAACTATCATGGAAGCATCATATTGACTTTATCTGTCACAAAATTAGTAGATCGGTTGGAATAATTGCTAAAATGAGGCATTACATTCCACGGCATCTTCTTTTAAATTTATATCATACACTTATTTCTCCTTATTTAAATTATGGTATCTGTGCATGGGGCAACTGTCCACAGACCTACCTCAATAAGATACTTGTTCTGCAAAAACGTGCTATAAGATTGATCTATTTTTCTAAACCCAGAGACCATGCAATCCCTTTTTTTATTGAAGCAAACTGCCTTCCTTTGCAGTCCTTGTTTTTCCAACAGTTAAGCTATTTAATGTATGACGTTCATGCTAAGACAGCTCCTAAAAGTCTTCTCGATAAGTTTGCGAAAATCAATACAAAACATCATTATAATACGCGATTATCTACAAAAGAATGCTTCTCTGTTAAATTCTCTAGAACCGAAAAAATGAAAAAATCTTTTACTAGAATTGGTGTGTCTATTTGGAATTCTATTCCACTTTCTGTTAAGACTCTTAAAGTTTCTAATTTTCGTAAAAAATTAAATCACTACTCCTTAATGTTCTAGGTAATGAAGATAATTATTTGAATGTTAATTATTTAATAGAATATTTTGTGAAGTTAACCTGATATGTTGTATATACTTCCAGTCGTAATTTTAGTCTTTTTCAAATAACAAAATCCCTTGTACTTGAATTTATATGTAACGTGTTTTTCTTTCTGTATGCCTTTGTAATTCTCTTTTGTTTTTGTAATTTAATAACGCCTAAATTAAAGTCTTGTCCTGCCTAGATTAGCATTATAGCTATTTGCAGGACATGAAGTATTGTAAACTTTATATTTCTTTAAATAAATACATTGTTGTTGTTGTTGTTGTTGTCGTTACCCCACTGCGGAGTCTGATTCCAGGCTATTCTTTGGTCATCTTGGAGGGGAAATGTTAGCGCGAAGACGGTTTCTCCGTTCGATTTCAAAAGACAATCGCTTCAGGCGCGTCAGAAACTGAAGACGACATAACGTCTCGAGTTTGAAGCATTGATTATTAGCCCCCATAGGGAGCTAGTTTCGGTTTTTTTTTATTTTTTTTATTTCGACTTTACGGAGAGTTAATGGTTAAATTTTAAAATTGAATCCCAAAAGTCGCTCCCTGTGGGAACTAATAGTTAATACTTGAAACTCGAGACGTTAATGTCGTCTCCAGCTTCCGACGCGCCTGAAGCGATTGTATTTTGAAGACTGCAAGCTAAGCCCTCGGCAGGAAGTCAATTTCGCAAAAATCGCACAGGAATGGAAGGAGAAACTGAGAAAGGAACACAGGGCCCTCGGCAAACCGAAAAATTCGGAACAATTCCAAAAGCAACAAGAACTGATTTTGTGTGCAACGAGGAAGTGGCTGTTAGCAAGAATCGCAAATATCGTATGACTAACAAATTTAAGGTTACTGTAAACATTCGAAGGTTATATTTTTTCAAAATTTGAGTTTTTCACTCTTTGGTTAAACGAATGATTGATCTAGCAATATGCGAAAGAAAATTTACAAAATGTGCAAGACAACGCGAGAAATGGCAAGAGAACTGTTTTTGAGCAAAGTTAATAAATAGTGAGAGGTGTGATAATCCTGTTGTTCCAAGCCATCTGTTTTCATTTTTCGAGAGCTAGCTTCAGTCAGGATCTCAAAATTGGAAATTTCTAAAGCGGCGAGGCTTTTATACTCTGTTACGAGAAAACAGATTAGTCACAGGGCGCGCGGAGTAGTTTTTAAGGTGGGAGGGGGAGCTCCAACATTTTCATGTGAGGGGAGGGGACTAACTCTAAAAATAATTAAAACGCATATGATTCCGTTTAATTCATAAGCTTTGTCGAACAGTGAACATATTTTATTAACTCAAAAAATCAAGTGATATCCTCTACACTTTTCAACTCAATTCAAGCATTTAGAAAAAGGGGTTAGTGACAGAATAAATTTTGTAATCACACTTACCGCAGTCTGTAAACGAAGGTAGAGTAATCATAAATTTGGTTCGTTTATTCGCTTACTGTCATAAAATCGGATTCTCTGAATATACCGAAATTCCTTTTTCGATTGTCGTTACTACCAACAAATTCATTTGCCAAGTCATAGTACTGTAAGATTACTGAACCTTTCTTGAGTTTGAAGAGTTGCTTTCACAGACAACATAGAAAACTTTAAAACGCACCTTATCTCTAGAAGTTCCCTCAAGAAACTGGTGGAACAGATACTCTCAGAAGTTAACTATGCAGAGAGAAAAACAGCTCTAACACAGAAACAGACAACGCACAAGACGCTTCTACCCTTCGTGACGCAATTTCAACCATTGTTAACATGTTTGAAAAACATACTAATGGACAAATAGCAAATACAAGAACAACCATTACTGAGAGAGATATTCAAGGAACCTCTCTTGATTTCTTATAGAGAATCGCTTAAAGATATGCTTGTTTTACACAATGGGCGCATAGCAGGAATCGCGTTCGTCTGTCAACCCTATTTTAATCACCAACAGAAGACTACAACTAAGGCCCGACTCAGACGCCGACATTTTCATGAGCCGAACCTGATGCATTAATTCAATTAAGTACATGAAAAGTTCGTCGTCTGAATCAATTAAGAACGGCTATTAAAATTTGGAAAGACTCAGCCGATCTTTCCGCCTGGATAAGGAAATTTCGAATTTGGAACGGCTTTGATTCAGACGCCGTACAAATTATTATTTTGTATATTTTTAAGCAGTTTATTCAGAACTGGAACTGTATTAGCAACGCTCGTGGAAGATTAAGTTCGACGTCTGAATCAACAGGCTTAATTTTGTTAATTTTGAGTCGGTCCAAATTGGAATTAAGTTCGGCTCATGAAAAGATCGGCGTCTAAATTGGGGGGAAGATAGTAGTTTAAAAAATTTATCATGCATTAGACAGGATCGAAAAGAACCAATCATAAATTTGATGTTTTCCAGCGAGGTCCGCCACCTTTAGCCAAGCACTTTTATCCTGTGAAAGTACTTTGTTTGGATATATTTTTTACTCAATTTATTATTTCTTCCACAAAAAGTGGGTGAATTTATGCGCTACATGTACTCATCATGATTTGTGGCAGCCTTATGCTTTTACACACCACGCGCAGTTTTAGGCTGTCTTCTCGTTTTGTTGGCTTTAATGAACTTGCTGCGGCCGGCTTATTTCTTCCCATTCTAAGACGATAAGTATAGGAAATCGTACGACCTCGAGTACAATTCGTGATAGGTACGAGTGCAAGTTCTCAATCGTCTAAACAAGTTATTCTCGACATCTTGTAGAAGCTACAAATGGACACCACAGACATCCGATTTCAAGCCGTTCATCGTATTGACAAGCGAAAAGAAATCAGAAATCGACCAATAATCGCCCTCTTTGTCTGCCGAGAGGACAGGGACAGTGTTTTTGGCAGGAAACAAGCGCTTAAAGAGGTATCGTGACGCTTATATTACTGCTGATTATGCGAAGGCAATACAAGAAGAACGCAGAAAACTAATAAAGGCAATGTTTAAAGCGAAAGAACAAGGTCTTCAAGCAAAAAGGGTCGGTAGGTTTCCTGATGGTATATGGACTCATGAAAGAATGACATGTCTTTTACGAAAGCAAGGTGCTGACTGTAAGAAGTTACAAAGAATTGAATGTTAAGGAATTACAAATGGATTTAGACATGGCTCCTTGGCATGTTAGCAGCATCTTCGATTCAATCGACGACCAGCATTCTTATTGGCACACTCTTCTGACTAGCATCATTAATGATCATGTTCCGCTGAAAAAGATGAGAGTCCGTGCAGTAGACGTACCGTACATGACGCTCGAATGGAAAAAGGCAATTAGGAAAAAGAGGAGGTATGCGAAACGATATGCAAGAAACCCTACCGAGGAGAACCGAGAACTAATGAAAACGTGGAGGAATACTGCTACAAGACTCCGGCGGAGAGCAATCAAAGAGTATTGGAACAAAAAAGCTGACGATCTGAAAACGAATCCTAGGAATTTCTACAGTGTTTTGAAGCCTTTTCTTCACTCAAAGTCGAAAAAGTGTGAAAACGTCCTACTCAACCTTGACATCAAAGATGTCATTGAAAGGGATCAACGCAAGATTGCGAAGCACTTTGCCAAATATTTCTCTTCAGTGGCTAATGACATCGGTGACACTCGTTTATTAGGCATGTCCGAGGACCAACTGTACCGTCATGAGAGCGTGCACATGATAACGCAAAGCTGTAATCGTGGACCTCCTGGTGATTCCTCACAATTTAGATTCTATATGCTTGAGCCGAAGGAAATTGCGATTGTGCTATCTAACTTGGATTCTACGAAGAGCACAGATCACGACCTAATATCACCCAAGATCTTGAAGATAGCAAGTAGCGAGCTTTCTTATCCCCTCGCTGACTTATATAACCGTTGCATCGAATCCTCTGATTGGCCACTGCAATGGAAGAAAGGTGACTGGGTATCAGAGTTTAAGAAAGATAGCAAACAAGACATTAAGAACTATGGACCTGTTACAGTATTAAAAGTGATAGGGAAAGTCTTTGAGCAGCTACTGAGCAAACAGCTGGCATCATTTATAGACCCAATGTTAGGCAACAAATTGACTGCATATCGAAAGGATCAGAGCTGTGAGACTTCCCTCATTGGATTGGTAGAAAGATGGAAAAAGGCTGTTGACAATAGGAACGTTGTTGGAGTCTTGTCCACTGATATGTCAAAGGTATTCGATTCGCTTTACCCTCCGCTAATGATAATCAAACTGAGAGCATATAGTTTCTCTAACAACTCGCTAGCCCTGATGCGATCATATTTCACAAACAGGAAAAACAGAGTTAAGATCAGTCAAGAAACAACAAGCGATTGGTACGCGACCACGAGAGGTTGTCCCCAGGGATCAAGCTTCGGGCCTCTTCTTTGGAATGTTTTCCAAAACGATCTACACTTCTCCACTGACGACAACAGGCTATTTATGTATGCTGATGACCACCAACTGTTCTCAGTGGCGAAGACTACTAACGAGGCGGAAAACATTTTAACTGAGGAAGGAAACAACATCTCTAAGTGGTACAACAACAATCTTTTACAAGGAAATTTTTCAAAGTATCAGGTGATGGGTCTGCGTCCGAGGAATTGTCACAAGGATCTACACATCGTTATTAATGACATCGTAATTGATCAGAAATCGGATATAACGCTCTTAGGAGTTACTTTAGATCTCAACTATTATTTTTGATTCATGTGAGCAATGTTTGTAGAAAAGCCTCCTGTCAAACAGGCGTTTTTCTGAGATTACGTAACCTTATTCTGACATCAGCTAAATTACACATCGTCAAATTTGCTATACTACCTCATCTCACATACTGTCAGACTGTCTGGCATTTTTGTCGTTCTTCTGATGCCAGAAAACTAGAACGAATTCAAGAACAAGCATTACGCGCTGTTTATTGTGACAATAAATCGACGTATGAGGAACTCTTGCAAAGAGCGAGACTACCAACACTTTATACGCGAAGACTCCAAGCTATTGTAACCATAATGTATAAAGTCAAATATGGTCTGGCCCCACCTTACATTGCTGACTCATTTGTTGCTACTAATTCTCAGTATCATCTTAGAAACTCTGATTTCGTCATACCGAGATTTCGGACTGTTGCTTATGGCAAACACAACCTGACTTATCTAGGCCCTGTCATTTGGTCCAAACTCGTCAAATCTATCCGATCGTCTGAATCACTGGAGACTTTTAAAAAGCGCATTAAAAAGGTTAATTTTACAAGCCTGCTAGATTATACTTGTAAAGACTGTTTTTTATGTAACAACTAACTGATCTTCAGTTAATGCATGATTCATTGCCTATTTAATATATTGTACGCTAGCGATTTTGACACAATAATTAAAGTACTTACTTACTTACTTACTTACTTCCTTACTTACTTACTTACTTACTTAGGTTACTCCACATTGGAGAGCAAAAGTATAATGTAACAAATGTCCCTGAGGTTAACAAAACAAAAATTATCCACGGAGACCTACCAACAACTATGATTAATAACAGACTAGATGCTATAGTGATCTTCGGTACACTTCAGAACAGAAGACATTAA
>JAEMWC010000486.1:640000-650055 GCA_016490735.1 Pachyseris speciosa
ATGTGATTGGTCAGTTCCTGAAATGGAATGTCCGGCTCGGTTCAGCAGACGTTGGTGGGGAGGGAGAATATAGGACGGACACAAACAACGGCTGCGAAGGAGGCTACGCGTGCATAGCAACCAATGAAATAACTGCTTCCTGCGTGTGACGATTGATGATCAAAGTTTATACAGAGTTAATCTTTAACTATGGAATCGGAGTAGAACGATTGGGAAATCGGAATAAAATATACTTGAAAAATCGCAACTGTGTGTGCGCTTTGCTCCCGTTACAAAACATAGTGTCAGAATAGCAAGCTTCGTTACACAGAAGAGGTGAATTCCAGGATGGTAAATCCTTCAGAGGCCGGAACCAGCGGAACATCTGGCACTGGCGAACATGGAGCCACTGGAACGACAACTCCCTAGCGCCATAGCAATACCCAAACCGCTTCGAACCGATAGAAATCTAGCCACGAATTGGAAAAAATTCAAGCTTACATGGGATAACTAAGCGATCGTCGCCAGGGTAAATCAATTCGAAGAAGAGTTCCAGACAGCTGCCTTTCTATCAGCGATCGGTGAAGATGGCTTGGAATTATTCGACGGAATGAATTTCCACCCGGAATATGATATGAAGAAACTCGACGCCGTCATAGCAAAATTTGAAGAACTGTGCATCGGAGAAACAAATGAAACTTATGAAAGATACATATTTAACAGCAGAAATCAAGAATAAGGCGAAAGCATCGACAAATACGTGAACGCCGTACGCACACTGGCGCAATCGTGCAATTTTTGCTCGTGTTTACACGACTCGCTGGTACGCGATCGTCTTGTACTTGGCATTAGAAATAGCGGAACGCGTAAGAAGTTGCTACAAGAAAAGAAGCTCACACTTAGCCGAGCGATCGATATCTGCAAAAGTAGCGAAGCTACATCTCAGCAGATGAAAACCATGGCAGAAAAACCCGAAGAAGTCCTCGCATTCGACAGCGCATCGAAAGGGAAATTCAACAAAAGCCCTTTTAAAGACGCGAGAGGCCCGAGACTAGCAAATGTAGATATTGTGGTGGTAAACACAAACGAAGCCGCTCCGCGTGCCCTGCTTACCGGAAAACTAGTTGCAGAAAACCAAATCATTTCGCAAGCGTTTGCACACAAAGGAAAGATCGAGGAAAGTCGAGAATTAAGCCAAAGAAGACGCCAATACATCAGTTATCGTGCGAGACGTCAAGCGACTCCGGTGAATCAATCGCGACGCTTTCGTTAACCCGAGAGGAAATCAACGCAGTTCAGGCTGAATATCCTGCGAAAATTGAAACCGTGATGGAAATAAAAGGCTGAAAGGAAGCAAAATTTCAAATCGATACTGGAACAACGTGCAATGCCATAAAAGCCTGCGAAATTATCGGCACCAAGTATGCAAATCAAGTCACACAAACGACACAAATGCTGAAGATGTTCAATTCCACTACTTTACGTCCTATTGGAAAATGTAAAATCCAAGTTTGCAACCCCAGAAGTAATCAAAAGGACAAGGTCACCTTCATGGTCGTACCAGATGAAAATTGTGCTAACCTCATTGGGAGCCAAGCTGCACAGCAGATGGGATTTCTTGATATCTACTTTGAACAATTACATAACAGTTTAGCAGCGCCCAAACCTCGAGAGATTCACGCACATACCGTGGAAACATCCATGAATCCCAACAAGCCTAGTGAACAAGGCTTATCAATCAGTGACATACTCAGCAAGTACCCCGATGTACTTGAAGGCCTTGGAGAGCTCGGACCGGAACTCCAACTTGAAGTCGAAGACTACGCAACCCCCATTCAGTTGTCTCCCCGTAGGATCCCGGAAGCGTTGAAACAACCGCTCAAGCAGCACTTAGACAAACTGCAGGAGGATGGAATTATCGAGAAGGTTGACTTTCCAACTGATTGGATCAGCGCCATAGTAGTAGCCAAAAAGAGCAACGGAGACATTCGTCTAAGTTTGGACCCTAAGCCACTCAACAAAGTCCTCAAGAGGTGCAAGTATCCCTTACCAGTCATCGAAGAAGCTCTCCCAGAGTTAGGAAAGGCAAAAGTTTTTACCAAAGTCGATTGCAAAAGCGGGTACTGGCAAGTAAAGTTAAACGAGACCTCATCTCGCCTCACAACCTTCGCCACACCCTTTGGTCGCTACAAATGGAAACGCATGCCATTCGGTATAGCCCCAGCAAGCAGGAGAAATCCTCCAGAGCCGCCTAGATCAAGCTATCGAAGGTCTTGATGGTGTCAAAACAGTAGTGCACGATATCCTCGTAATTGGAAACGGTGATAGCATGCCTGAAGCCATTGCAGACCATAATAGGAAGCTAACATCTCTCTTGACTCGTTGCAGAGAACGGAAGCTGAATCAAGCCGAGATTGAGCTGAAGAAGACATCGATACCCTACATTAGTCACGCCCTTACCTCAGAAGGTGTCACAGCTGATCCATCAAAGATCTCTTCTATCACAGGAATGAAGAACCCCACAGATTAGTCTGGAGTACGACGACTCCTAGGCACAGCAAATTACCTTGTCAAGTTCCTACCCAAGTTGTCCGATGTCGCAGAGCCCTTAAGACAACTCACTCGAGATGATGCTGACTTCGTCTGGGGGAAGGCCCATGACAGCATTTACAAAAACCAAGCGATTGGTCACATCACCCGCTGTCCTCAAGTACTATGACCCTGAAGCCAAGTTGGTACTTCAATGCGACGCAAGTGTAACCGGATTAGGAGCAGCATTGATGCAAGATGACAAGCCTGTCGCGTATGCAAGTCGAGCGCTAACAACCACAAAAAGAAATCACACCCAAATTGAAAAGGAACTTTTGGCTATCGTGTTTTGAGTAGAAAGATACCATCAGTTCACCTATGGAAGGCGTGTAAATATAGAAAGTGACCACAAGCCACTGGAAACGATATTTTCCAAACCTCTTGCATCGGCTCCAAAGCGTTTACAAAAGATGCTCATGAGATTACAGAGTTATGACCTTGTCATACGGTACAAAAAAGGGAAAGAGATGTATCTGGCCGATACTCTCAGCCCGCACTATTTAGAAGCCGAAGACGGTGCGACCGCAGCCAAGGTGTCACACGTCCGCTCCACGTTTGAACAAGAGCTACAAACCGATGAAGGACTCGACGAAATAAACCATTTGTTAGCACAAGAAGCCCAAGTGAACAAGTGCCACGTCGAAACCGATTCAGACGAGACACTACAAGCTGTGAAAATTATGATCAAGAAGGGATGATATGGCGAAAAGAGCCGCCTCTCTCCAGCGACAGTTCCATACTATCATTTGAGAGATGAACTGGTGACGCAGGATGGTTTAATATTCCGTGGAGATCGCCTTATTGTCCCGAAGTCTCTAAGAAGACAAACCGTTAAGGAACTCCATGCAGCTCTAAGGCGGGCAAGAGAAACCCTCCACTAGCCAAACATGACGAGTGAAATAAGGGACCACATCTCTAAATGCGATGTCTGTCCGCAGTTTGCGCCAAAACAGCCCAAAGAAACCCTCATCAGCCACGCCATACCCAATCGTCCTTGGGCGAAGGTTGCTGCAGATCTCTTCGAATACAAGCAGAAGAGTTACCTCGTGAATTTCGAATTTGAAATTGACCGGCTGTACGACAGGACAACAAAAGCGGTGATCCTGAAGCTCAATGCACACAAGGCTCGATATGGAATTCCAGACGAGTTGGTCTTCCGATCAAGGCCCCCAGTTCAGGTCCCACGAGTTCCACAGTTTTGCTGAGAACTACGGATTCAAGCACACGCTTACGAGTCCCTATCACCACCAGTCCAACGGGATGGCAGAATCTCCTGTAAAGCGTGCCAAGAAAGTCCTACTAGTTGCTGAGGCCACAAAGAGAGATCCATCCCTCATCCTACTGGACTACAGGAACACTCCTCAGGAAGGCCTGGACACCAGTCCCGCCCAGCGACTAATGAACAGACGCACCAAGACTACCATGAAAACATCATCAAAGCTGCTGGACCCGGAAATTGTCTCAGGAGTACACGAGAAAATCAGAAGGAGACAAACGCGGCAAACAGAAGTACTACAACAGGGGAGCAAGAGACCTGGACCATTTAAAAGATGGTGACCCTGTCGTCATGCAACTTCATGCTCTAAACGATCATACGTGAAGGAAAGCCCACGTTATCCGTAAAGTTGGCATCAGATCGTATGAAGTTGAATCCGATGGCCAAACTTACATTCGTAACCGGAGACACCTAAGAAAAGTGTCCCCTCCGCAGAGTAGTGAAGTTGAGGAACAACCAGTGGACCAGAACACAGTGAATCAGCCGAGCGATAGTTCCTACAATGGGCCTACGAGAGTCGTAAAAGCGAACGACCCAGTTGCTATGGAGCGCCCTGTTACCACCAAGCAGAGCACCGCCACTAATTAAACTACAGCCGACAAGAAAGTAATCAGACGCGAAGCGGTCGAGTCTGTTTAAGACCAAGAGATTCCAGGATTTTGTCATGACATAGACTGAACTCTTACTTTAAACAATGACATTGGACCGGATTTGACTAATGTGATTTAGTGAGAATTGCATTGATATTACCTTTGATTATCAAAATTGAGACGATTTTGGCTTATATTTCGAACCCTTGCTGGCTTTCTTAAGAAGGGAGGATGTAACGATCGATGATCTAAGTTTATACAGAGTTAATTTTAACTATGTAATCGGAGTAGAACGATAGCAATCGGAATAAAATATACTTGAAAAATCGCAACTTTGTGTGCGCTTCGCTCCCGTTACAAACACTGCGCGTCTTTAAATAATAACGATCAATATGACAGTCCTGGAACGTTTCTTGAACTGTAAGTAAATGTCTTGAGAACAATAGGCATTCTGCCCGTTGAGAAAAAATAAATTTAACAAAGGAATTAAACAGGAAACAGAAAAAGCACAGTTTGCCCTAAGCAAGCCTTGAAATTGGCAATAATCGCAAAACTTACAAGGCTTACAAACTTACTTACAATCTCAAATATCACAAGAGTATCAAATCTAATGAAAAAGTCACAAATGCTAAGAGGGCCCTTGTTAGGCTGGGAATTTGCAAAAGTGACAAAGACTTGTTGTGTCTGCAACGACAAAATGCCTGTTACAAAGAAACGAAAATATCGCAAGAAAAAGGTATGCAAAGGTACTGCAGGCTTCCGTCAAGCCAAAAAATTCGCAAAAGTAACAAGGATTTTGTCTGCAACGGCAAAATGGCTGTTAGCAAGAATCGCAATTACAGCAAGAATAACAAATTGGGCAAAGGAATACAAGAAGAAGGTGACAAAAGCTAAGAGGACCCTTGGCAGGCAGGGATTTCGCAAATAGACAACGATTTTGTGTGCAACGACAAATGGCAGTTGGCAAGAATCGGAATATGGCAAGAGTAACAAGTTGGGCTAAGGAATACAAGAAAAAAAGGTGACAAAGGCTACTAGGGCGTATTTTAGCAAAGCAAACCCGGACAAACTATTTGTCAACGGCAAATATGTTGCTCCAGAGCAGCCCTTGCAGTAATTTTGACTGGATCAGTATATCCTTTTTGCGAATTGTTGAATTTCTGTTATTTTGTTGTTTTGTTTTTCAAAATATTTTGCCACCATAATAAGGAGCCTTGAAATAGCTGATATCGCGTTCCAATTTCCATAGCTGGTGTTGGGAAGATAATTTTCCAATCTGTAATGCCTTTTCCCAGACTTATTTTTGGTTTTTTTTAGTCGTATGTGTGTGTGTATATCTGTGTTTGTTTATACTTTTTTTCGTCCTCCACATTTTTCTCTGTTCGTATCAAAAACTATCGCCTCGCTTTTCAAGGTGCTAACGCTTTTGCATATCTTTACCGCTTCAACAGTCCTACCAATAGTATTTATCCGTATTGCACTACAATCATCACTTTGCTGAAGATTTTTGTGATCTGTTCTTTAATGTGAGAGGGCTGTCAAACACCAAATTAAAAGCGTGAGATCTTTCGTTGCTCAAAATGAAAAAGCTATGCAAATTTATTTTCTTCAAGAAGTCATTGTACTAAGAGAAAGAAAACTGGTGGACTTCTATATGCTAAAATGTGTGTGGGAATCTCGTTGCATGTAATTAAAAACGCTACAATGTGGAACGTAGAAAGTGATAATTAGGTACTAAATAGTTTTGCTTTGACTGAATCAGATTAGGTTTGTTGATTTCGCGACTCGATGAATCTAGTTATTGTGGAATTAATAAGATTATCTGGGTACTTCAGTTTTAAGAAGATCCCTTTCAAGTTGTCACATTCTTCAGCAAATAGATCAAGTGAAGATGAGAGACAGTGGGCTCGGTTTAACATAGTCATTAGAAGGGATCGTTTGTAACGGGCATCAACATGGCTTTGATAGTGGAGAAGTAGGCCTTTATTTGTTGTTTTCCTGTGGACACATGTTTTCAGCTGTTTCCCAATCTTTATGAGTTCCATTCCGATGAAAGGTAGTTTGTTGTTATTTGCAACTTCCATCGTGAAGCTGATTGCCGGGTGTGCTTCGTTTAATGTTGCCAGGAAAGCCGTAGCAGTTGGAATATCTTTTACCACGGCTAAGGTGTCATCCACGTATCTCTTATAAAAGGAAGGTAACTTATCTTCGCTTTCTAGATTCATCGAGTCGCGAAATCAACAACAAGTTCGCGATGTTCAAGCAAATGCGCCCGTTCGAATTATTCTGCCGTTCAAGGATCAAAGATCAGCCGACGTTGTACGAAGACAGCTGTCCGATCTTGGAAAGAAAGTAAACAGCGATCTACGCCCAGTGTTAACAAGCAAAAAAATTGCCGACGACATCAAAGTAGCAGAGGCCAAACCACCGTTAATAAATCAACAATGCGTTGTCTATAAATTCAAATGTGATCTGTGTGATGCAGATTATGTTGGCTATACTCGCCGACACCTTTTTCAACGCATTGAGGAACACAAACACTCTGCTATTGGAAAACACCTGCGTGACGCGCACAATCTGAGAAACAAAGATCTTCAGGAACAATTCACCATTCTAAAGAAATGTCGTGGGAAATTTGAATGCTTAATTTACGAAATGCTTTTTATCCAAGAAATGAAACCTAAGCTGAACACTCAATCTGATTCAGTCAAAGCAAAACTATTTAGTACCTAATTATCACTTTCTACGTTCCACATTGTAGCGTTTTTAATTACATGCAACGAGATTCCCACACACATTTTAGCATATAAAGAACTCACAAGAATTTGAGTTTTAGTTTTTACGAATTTGAAAATGATGAACGATTCATCGAAACGTCATTCACCATTTTTATCACTAATTTTTATTCTCAATTGTTTATCTAAAGCTTCCGCTATTAGAATTTTAAAAACGTGAAAACCAGCTAAACATTGTTGAGGCGATTTGAACAGCTTAGCATCAACAACTTAAACTGTGATGGAGCAATCGAATTCCTCAGGCTATGCCAGAATTTTGGTCTTACCCCAACGTTCACGAAGATTGATGAAACCAAAGTCAAAGAAGTGGAAGCAGTCTCGAAAGCAGTTTGCTGAAAATGTCATTCACGAGGAACTACGCATGAAATCACGACATAATGTGGCCTGAAGAAAACAACTCAATGAAATCTACGATGAAATTCGTCAAAAGTGTTCATCTATCCGTTACTTATACATCTTTGAAAACAATAGTCCTTCTTCGCAAGAAACAGAACAACAAAATGATGAGCGGCCATATTTCAAAAAATCGCGCGGATGTTACGCAGAGATGTCGATGAACATATCCTCAACATATCATCCCACCAACTAACTTTCTTCCAGAAACTCGTGTTGTGCCGAGGTCTTAAGTTCGCCATTCCTCAGCGCCAGATATCTGCTATGGAGATCAAAGCCAATTTTGAAAAGGCCTACTTGCAACTAGAATCAACACTTTGTGATGATAAGAAAAGAATTAGCAGCGGCAACACTCCGGTCAATTGCGCTGAATTACATCGAGCGTAAAGGCCCAAGACCACCAAAGGCACTTGTGAGATCCATTAATCAACTGAGGAAACGAGATGATATTGTAATCAGAAAAACCAGACAAAGGGTCAGGCGTCGTTGTCATGAACAAATCTGACTACGTGCGGTTACTCAGTGAAGCCTCTATCAATGACGAAACAAAATTTAAATCCGTTTCTTTGGAAAGACCTAGGACTAAAGGAAGACCACCAAAGCATTACCACCCATTGTTGGAGAGAGAAAAACATCTTGATTCTGTAGTTCGGAGAATTCTTCCAAGGCACATGGCTGATACTTGTCTGCCAGAAAGGGTCCAGACTAGCACATCTTTATGGGCTGCCCAAGACGCATAAAGAGCGACTGGCGATGAGACCAATTCTGTCCGCCACAGGGACATATAACTACGCTCTTGCTAAATGGCTTGATGAAACTGAAACCCCTGTCTATTAACGACCATACCATCTCTGACGTGTTTCAGTTTGCTGAAAGAGATCCACGAGCTGGATCTCAACGAGGACGATATTTTGGTATCGATATGATGTATCAGCATTGTTCACGAACGTGCCCCTAGAAGAAACCATCCAAATTCTTGCGAACAAGGCATTCACTCGAAATTGGTTCAATGAGACACACAACCTTAACATCACCCAGGATGACCTTGTTGAGCTTCTACGAGTGGCTACAAAACATCAGCTGTTTCAATTCAACGGCAGTCTTTTAAGAACAAATTGATGGAGTAGCGATGGGGTCACCCCTTGGGCCACTCATGGCGAACACATTTATGTGTTCGATCGAGGAGAAACTAGAAAGCGAAGATAAGTTACCTTCCTTTTATAAGAGATACGTGGATGACACCTTAGCCGTGGTAAAAGATATTCCAACTGCTACGGCTTTCCTGGCAACATTAAATGAAGCACACCCGGCAATCAGCTTCACGATGGAAGTTGCAAATAACAACAAACTACCTTTCATCGGAATGGAACTCATAAAGATTGGGAAAACAGCTGAAAACATGTGTCCACAGGAAAACAACAAATAAAGGCCTACTTCTCCACTATCAAAGCCATGTTGATGCCCGTTACAAACGATCCTTCTAATGACTATGTTAAACCGAGCCCACTGTCTCTCATCTTCACCTGATCTATTTGCTGAAGAATGTGACAACTTGAAAGGGATCTTCTTTAAAACTGAAGTACCCAGATAATCTTATTAATTCCACAATAACTAGATTCATCGAGTCGCGAAATCAACAACAAGTTCGCGATGTTCAAGCAAATGCGCCCGTTCGAATTATTCTGCCGTTCAAGGATCAAAGATCAGCCGACGTTGTACGAAGACAGCTGTCCGATCTTGGAAAGAAAGTAAACAGCGATCTACGCCCAGTGTTTACAAGCAAAAAATTGCCGACGACATCAAGTAGTAGAGGCCAAACCACCGTTAATAAATCAACAATGCGTTGTCTATAAATTCAAATGTGATCTGTGTGATGCAGATTATGTTGGCTATACTCGCCGACACCTTTTTCAACGCATTGAGGAACACAAACACTCTGCTATTGGAAAACACCTGCGCGACGCGCACAATCTGAGAAACAAAAGATCTTCAGGAACAATTCACCATTCTAAAGAAATGTCGTGGGAAATTTGAATGCTTAATTACGAAATGCTTTTTATCCAAGAAATGAAACCTAAGCTGAACACTCAATCTGATTCAGTCAAAGCAAAACTATTTAGTACCTAATTATCACTTTCTACGTTCCACATTGTAGCGTTTTTAATTACATGCAACGAATTCCCACACACATTTAGCATATAAAGAACTCACAAGAATTGGACTTTGATTACGAATTTGAAAATGATGAACGATTCATCGAAACGTCATTCACAATTTTTTATCACTAATTTTTATTCTCAATTGTGTATCTAAAGCTTCCGTTATTTAGAAACCCTACAACTCATAAAAACTCGTTTGAAAGAAGTTTTGTAACATCGCCATTTGTTAGATTTAGTAGATATTTGGCGTATCATCAATCCAGATGCTAAAAGG
>JAEMWC010000487.1:0-12500 GCA_016490735.1 Pachyseris speciosa
GTAATTTTTAGCATGGTTTTGTCCATGTGTTTTTATGTTAAGATTGGTATTGCCAATCTACATTTTTCTTTTGCGAGACGCCATCGTGACACTTGGATTCCTTGCTATCCGGGCTACGTGGTGTGGCAACGCGTGGATCGGATGGCAAGAGAGTCCAAGGTACGGAACTTGACATCGTGAACGGGTTCATTGTGCAATTTATTGGCGCTCGCATAGAGCTGGCGTCTTTTAAATCTGCTACACCATGCCGATGAGTCCCAATAAGGACGAAACAGCTGTCCATGGTTGCAGCCCTACTTCATCGAGTCTCGGTCATGTTGGTGTGTCTCGCAAAGTCAACTTTTTTCACGTAGTATCAGCCTTGCTTGTTACATGTATCTCCGTTTATGCCTGTCACGCATGCTGTCACGCATGCTAAGGAAGCTTTCTGATTTATTGAGCTATGATACACCATTTTTTCTGATGATCAGTTCCTGGTGAATTGTGGGTAGATCCAGTCCTTTGTGGGGGCAAACGGTCAAAACTCCAATTTGCCCCCACAAAGGACTGGATCTACCCACAATTCACCAGGAACTGATCATTAGCAAACTGGTGTATTGGCCGTTCGTTGTTGAAATGGAAATGTTACCAAACATATCAGCATACATTTTTCTCAACAAGTAGAAGTGCTATACTTTTCCACTCCACCAAACTTTTCTAGGTTGATCTCATCTAAACTTTACTTTATTTTTCAACGTGGTTTAAATTTCTCTCCCAAAACAACAGAACAAAATGCAATTGTACTCAAAAGTCCTGGCCAACGAAGTCACGATCGAAATTGGAATACTGAAAAATAATCCCGGGAAAATAACAAAACAAACTCATTCAGTTTGTCCCACAATGTTGTCACCGTTTAGCTGTAGAGCGCGATGTTTAAATTGCTTATGGTGACAATCTTGATTAGGCAATGATGTGGACATTGGCCTCGCTGCTTTTTTCATAAAGTTCGTCTTGCTGTAAGGGGGTGAAGCGTCACCAGTCATATGGGGACTGCCAGTGAGTTAAAAACAGGAAAGATGGCAGCAAAAAGAATTAGGATGAGATAAAAGCTCCGAGTCCTCGCAGAAAACGGCAGCTGCTTCAGTGTGTAACGTTCAGACGACACAAGCTCGACATGACACGCAAACCAATCAGTCTTCCAGTGTACAAATCTCAGAGTTTTCTTTCAGCTCACTTTTCAGTTAACTAACCAACTGTTCTGTTTGAACCATCTCTTTGACGTCATTTACAGTAAGCGCATTGTTAAGTTCTTTTGTGCTCGAGTCGCCTTCCTTTAAAGGGGTCGGTTTGTTTCGGTGCCCTGAAAGAAAAAGACTGTTGAGATATAGTCAACGCTCTTAGTGTGGAATACCTGTGGTATGTAAGTTCGTTAATACTAATGAGTTTGTAATTTATTGTGTACAATGTATCCAACACATGTTCCCTTTGGGTACCAATTTGTGTGTTTACGAAGCTAGATAACTGACACAATTAGCTGCACGATGGGAAAGTGTTTAACACCAAATCTTAGCCCCCCCCCCCCCCCCCCCCCCCAACAGGCCTTCGACCGGTTTCGTTTGGGTTCTGTTTCTGGACACTGAGAAACTCTGTCTCCGCAGGGAGAAGGGCTGGTCCTATTTCCGTCTTAAAATTTTATGACGAAAATTCTACGAAATTCTCAACTAACTTTAATTTCCTTCATTTGCAAATTTCAAGATATATATATTTGTTTAATTTTTTGTTCGGTGAATTAATTTTGCCTTCAATTCGTGTTATTTCAAATATATTTAACAATTAGATTATGAGCTCGAGATTTCTATGGGTTGATAGTTGATGAGGCCGAAGGCCGAATCAACTATCACCCATAGAAATCGAGAGCGAATAATCTAATTGTTTTAGTAAAAATCATACCAAACGAGTCTTGTTTCGGTAAAAAAAATACCAATTTAATGTTCATTTGTTGCATAACAACATCCACGTCCACGTGATGAGTACGCCTGTATCACGCGCGCGGAATCTTTTTATTGACAGCTTGCTTTGACAACCCATTCAGTAAAACGAGAACAGCGCCGTGATCGAATAGATGCAAAGCGAAAGTTTAAATAAGTTCATGAAAAATATCTCGATCATCACTCAAAGTACACCAGACGGGCTGAAATTGTCCATCAATTAATGTCAGGGAAACTCTTTAAGGTCCTTTAACGGTAATTGTTTACGATGGACACCGTGCAATTGTGAAAACTGTATGGCTGTGGCTGAGCGAAGTTTTGGATTTGAACAACGTGCTGATTGTGTGGCTGAAACTGCGGGGTTGTCAACTGCATGTGGTCTGCGTCAAAACCACTGGTTGAAGGACCAGCTAAAGCGCTGGAAAGTGGACCGGATTCACCGTTTGAAGTATGGCTCTGGCCACTGACAAAATGGCTCAAAATATTGGACATGTTCTCTTTTTGCTGGAAAGATGCCCGAGCGTTGTATGATTCAATCGATTGATCTCATTTATGCCCAGTTACCGCTTTAATGTGTCTTGCTTCCACATTGTGGTCAGACAAAACAGTCACTGCAGTAGCTCTTACACAGTGATTTGTAAGATGGGGCTCAATACCAGCTTTTTGGTTCATCTTCTTCATCATACTCCCGAGCATGGACTGGCCGATTGGGGCATTACAAAACCACACGTCGTCTTTACGAGGATCAAATTTGGCTGAAATGGCTCTCGGACGCTGGAAGAGACAGCTTAATTCTGGGTGTAAATGCCTTAAATAATTATCCACAGTTTGGACAGGGCAGCGAGGGGAACCTTTCACCTCAAACATTTTACCATCCGACTCATCTGCGTTGTCATGGAGCCCACCTTGATGGTTTTTCGTGGACAGCACTGCACGGAGCTCGTAGTATCGTCTTCCCTCCGGAGTTTGTCGAAGACACAGCATTTGTTTCTCAAGATTTCTTTGACTTTCTCTGTCACGTTTGCCGAAGTACAGTGTCACGTAAAACCATGCCGTTCGTAGAAGCTGCGTAGGATTTGTTGTTGTTGCCTCGCCAAGCTGCTGAGATTCATACAATTTCTCGAGTTGCTCGCTTGTTATGGGAGCCTTGTGGACTACTGGACTTACTTGACCTCGTTTCACCATGTCTTTACAAACTGCATTTAGCGTTTCACTGGCCTTGTTGAACTCAGGGTCGCCAACTATGGACCACGGTTTGTTGTGAGGATTTTGGCGGAGATAGCGGTCAATGGCCGCTCTGATAGCTTTCAGTGACGAAATCTTAAAACGACTGCCATCTTTTTGGCGAATGGACACGTAAAACATTTGCAGACAATTATTTAACTCTGTTTTTGACTGCTCTTCGATTGCACAGGTAAATTTGTTTTGGGTTTCAAACCATTCTGAAACGAAAAAGCCATTGAAGTTTAATGAGGAAATCAGGAAAATGTTTCTTGTTTCTGATTTATCGCATTGAAACTGACAAGTAAATATCATTAATTTGTATCATTTCTAAGCTTCTTACCGTTAAAAATTTTCATTCCATACTTAGTTGCCTGCCTAGTCTTCTCAGGAACTGAATTTTTCAGTAAAAGTTCTAAATCATCCTGCGAAACTTCGCAAAAGCGCGAAGACGTCGCCATTTTTGAAGAACACCTTCAACCACTGCACTCTAATGGCTGATAGTGTGCAGTAGCTAAGCCAATCAGATTACGGCATTTGCATTAGTATACTAGTAGATTTTTACTAATAATAATTAGTACGACTCCAGGGAAGATCAAATAACTTTCAAAATAACTCGTAGAATAAATGTAATATTAGTGAAGTACAACTCTTCCATCAGATTAAAACTGCGCGAGTCATTGTAGATTTTACAACATCACAACCAAAAATTACATCTAGCTCGCTACGACGGAAATTGAGACACCGTGTTTGCACTGTTCCGAAGGAGGCCGACATGTCCTAAAACACTGCAACGACTTTTACAGTTTCGAAGACGAGGAGAAAACTCCATTGAACTTACCAGGCTGGAGGCCTTTCGGTGGATCCGTAGACTGGGCCAATTATTCTGACCTTTGCCCAGCCCCATGGAATTATGTTCCACCGAAACAACTCGAGGATTTACCAAGTTGGGGACTTTTCCATGTTTACAATGGAGGAGGTTACGTCGCAAATTTAGGATACAACAGAACAACTGCTGATCCGCTCATCGCTCATTTGCGCAACTACGGCTGGATCGACCGTCAAACGCGCGCAGTTCTTCTAGAATTCGTCATCTATAATCCAAGCACCGGTTACCTAAGCTTTTCGACATTCTTTTACGAAGTGCTGCCCACTGGCTATGGCAATCCTTTTGCAAGAATCGACACATTTCCACTGACGAGCACCAAACCGGTTTTTACCAATTTTACCTGATATGTCAGCTCCTGTTTATCATCATTGTGATAGTACTTCTTGCACGTGAAGTGTATAAGATCTACCAAATGAGATGCAGCTACTTTAAAGACGTCTGGAACTGGATGGAAATCCTTTACTTAAAGTTTTCCTTTTTAGTTGTGATTTTCTTCGTCGTTAAGTCGAAACTCGTTCTCGAAAGCGCTTTAAAGGTGAAAGAAAACCCCTTCGCTCAAGTCAGTTTTCAAGGTCCAGCAAAGTGGCATGATGTGGAGAATGCAACGATAGCGATCGCAGTTTTTATTGCCACTTTAAAGCTTCTACGTATGATTCGCTTTAATCCTCACATCAGCATTTTTATATCATCCCTCAGCAAATCCAAAGGCTTACTGCTATCCTACTCGATCATTTTTATTATCGTTTTCCTCGCATATGCTCAACTTGGAAGACTTGTCCTGGGTAATGACATCCAAAGCTATTCGTCGTTTCAAAACACCTTGTACTCCGAGCTCGTAATGAGTCTTGGCGGCAGAATGGGAATAAGGGACCTTCAGCGATCCAACCGAATCCTGGGTCCGCTGTTTGGCTTTTCTTTTATGTTAACAAACGCTTTCATTTTCGTCAACTTTTTCGTCGCGATATTGGTTGATTCGCACGACGAAGTCAAGCATAACACGGATAAGCAGTCAGAGGAATTTGAAATGGCGGATTTTATTATGGAGCGAATAGGCAACTTTTTTGGATGCAGAAAACCTCAACCCGAGGATAAAAATGATGGCGATGAATTAACTAAGAACGGCAATGTTAAAAATGATCCTGAACTGCTGGAAAGACAAGAGCCGATCCAAAAACCAAGCACGTCCTTTACTTCTGCGGTGTCGCAGGCTCAACCGATCAGGTTGAGGAAGAACATCAGGAAGAAAGTTAAGTTGGACGTGGAAAACTCTGCTGTCCAGAAATTAGCAGTCTCCAGCATCCATGCCTTCGATAGCCGCTTATATCAAGAGACTTTTAAGAAACTGGATTTATGGACAGAAAAGTCTACTGAAGAATATGCGCAAGAAGATGAAGAGCTATTGTCCTTAACCCGGCTCTTGCACAACCTTAACAGCGTGGAAACAGAAGACACCATTTCTGAGATGCCCTCTACATTAGGTGAACTCGAAGTACTTTCTACAAGCGAATGCGTGGATGACGATTATTTTGATGACGTCATATTAGAATTCATTAGAGACCGAGCCGCTTGCCGTGCGCTGCCGCAACATTTGAGAAGCAAACGACAACTACAATACCTCCAGTCTGTCAATGTAGAGAAAACGACTCAGCCGGCTAAAAGGAGAACTCAAAAAGGAAACTCAAAAAATATCAAACGCGATTTACCAAATAAGAAAGAGAAATACAGAATTTAAAATAGCTTAATCGAGAAGAAAATTAGTGAAACAAAACACGTTTGAATCATTTCTATATTCTTGCACTTCCTACTTAAAGTAACAACCTAGAATTAAGAAGTTTGCTTTACTGTATCAATTTTCATTTTTCCTCAAATAAAACTGTAGCACACCTTCTGGTGGCTTATTCAAACCAGGGTTGTGGAATTGTTTTGGTTGTACCAGTGTTTCAATGCCAATCTGTACTTCTTCGAAGCACCATTCCGTAGTGACGCTAGTGTGTCAATTTTCATCATAGCCTTAAAAAAGCGAAATTACCTCCCAGCTACCTTGCTCACACGTTCCGCCAAACATGGTAGCCCTAACAAAATTTCAAAAGAGGAAAACGAAGAATCATTTAGTTTAGAACCCCTTTTAAATTAAAAATAGAAAACCGTTTTAATTCATATGCACATTTTCTGCAGGCTACGCCAAGGCGGCAAAATTAATGACTGGTTTTTACCGATGGTCGCTTATCCTAAGTGAAGAGAATTGAGTTATATATGATCATCTTTGGGCCTTGGTGTGAGAAAGAAGGTAAATTGCGTTCCTTTTTGTGAAGTCCCTTGCTCGTTTCAGAGTATAATTGAATTTTTTTTATCGCTCCCTCTCGTTCGGTACGTCATTACAGTTGTGATACGTATCCTGCTACTTATAAAAGGAACCTAGCCAAACTTGAATCGCAGCAGAGGTCGAAAGCGGACGGCTACTAGTAGCCTGCGTGCCAAGCGAAACGGGAAATGGGGATGGTGAGAGAGAAAATGAGAGGGAAATTGAGGGGGACTGGGGAGAAACTTCTTCCTCCCACCGCCTCTCCGTTTTGATTTATTTTTTGGCTGATTAGATCTCTTGTAGATCCTACGTTTTACAGCATTATCGTTGGCGTTCCTTTGCTTATTACTTTCACTTCACTGTATTTTTTGGACCGTAGATCTTTATAGATCCGATATGCTGTGTAATTTTTAGCATGGTTTTGTCCATGTGTTTTTATGTTAAGACTGGTATTGGCCAATCTACATTTTTCTTTGCGAGACGCCATCGTGACACTTGGATTCCTTGCTATCCGGGCTACGTGGTGTGGCAACGCGTGGATCGGATGGCAAGAGAGTCCAAGGTACGGAACTTGACATCGTGAACGGGTTCATTGTGCAATTTATTGGCGCTCGCATAGAGCTGGCGTCTTTTAAATCTGCTACACCATGCCGATGAGTCCCAATAAGGACGAAACAGCTGTCCATGGTTGCAGCCCTACTTCATCGAGTCTCGGTCATGTTGGTGTCTCGCAAAGTCAACTTTTTTCACGTAGTATCAGCCTTGCTTGTTACATGTATATTCGATTTATTTTTTGGCTGATTAGATCTCTTGTAGATCCTACGTTTTACAGCATTATCGTTGGCGTTCCTTTGCTTATTACTTTCACTTCACTGTATTTTTTGGACCGTAGATCTTTATAGATCCGATATGCTGTGTAATTTTTAGCATGGTTTTGTCCATGTGTTTTTATGTTAAGATTGGTATTGGCCAATCTACATTTTTCTTTGCGAGACGCCATCGTGACACTTGGATTCCTTGCTATCCGGGCTACGTGGTGTGGCAACGCGTGGATCGGATGGCAAGAGAGTCCAAGGTACGGAACTTGACATCGTGAACGGGTTCATTGTGCAATTTATTGGCGCTCGCATAGAGCTGGCGTCTTTTAAATCTGCTACACCATGCCGATGAGTCCCAATAAGGACGAAACAGCTGTCCATGGTTGCAGCCCTACTTCATCGAGTCTCGGTCATGTTGGTGTCTCGCAAAGTCAACTTTTTTCACGTAGTATCAGCCTTGCTTGTTACATGTATCTCCGTTTATGCCTGTCACGCATGCTGTCACGCATGCTAAGGAAGCTTTCTGATTTATTGAGCTATGATACACCATTTTTCTGATGATCAGTTCCTGGTGAATTGTGGGTAGATCCAGTCCTTTGTGGGGGCAAACGGTCAAAACTCCAATTTGCCCCCACAAAGGACTGGATCTACCCACAATTCACCAGGAACTGATCATTAGCAAACTGGTGTATTGGCCGTTCGTTGTTGAAATGGAAATGTACCAAACATATCAGCATACATTTTTCTCAACAAGTAGAAGTGCTATACTTTTCCACTCCACCAAACTTTTCTAGGTTGATCTCATCTAAACTTTACTTTATTTTTCAACGTGGTTTAAATTTCCTCTCCCAAAACAACAGAACAAAATGCAATTGTACTCAAAAGTCCTGGCCAAACGAAGTCACGATCGAAATTGGAATACTGAAAAATAATCCCGGGAAAATAACAAAACAAACTCATTCAGTTTGTCCCACAATGTTGTCACCGTTTAGCTGTAGAGCGCGATGTTTAAATTGCTTATGGTGACAATCTTGATTAGGCAATGATGTGGACATTGGCCTCGCTGCTTTTTTCATAAAGTTCGTCTTGCTGTAAGGGGGTGAAGCGTCACCAGTCATATGGGGACTGCCAGTGAGTTAAAAACAGGAAAGATGGCAGCAAAAAGAATTAGGATGAGATAAAAGCTCCGAGTCCTCGCAGAAAACGGCAGCTGCTTCAGTGTGTAACGTTCAGACGACACAAGCTCGACATGACACGCAAACCAATCAGTCTTCCAGTGTACAAATCTCAGAGTTTTCTTTCAGCTCACTTTTCAGTTAACTAACCAACTGTTCTGTTTGAACCATCTCTTTGACGTCATTTACAGTAAGCGCATTGTTAAGTTCTTTTGTGCTCGAGTCGCCTTCCTTTAAAGGGGTCGGTTTGTTTCGGTGCCCTGAAAGAAAAAGACTGTTGAGATATAGTCAACGCTCTTAGTGTGGAATACCTGTGGTATGTAAGTTCGTTAATACTAATGAGTTTGTAATTTATTGTGTACAATGTATCCAACACATGTTCCCTTTGGGTACCAATTTGTGTGTTTACGAAGCTAGATAACTGACACAATTAGCTGCACGATGGGAAAGTGTTTAACACCAAATCTTAGCCCCCCCCCCCAACAGGCCTTCGACCGGTTTCGTTTGGGTTCTGTTTCTGGACACTGAGAAACTCTGTCTCCGCAGGGAGAAGGGCTGGTCCTATTTCCGTCTTAAAATTTTATGACGAAAATTCTACGAAATTATCAACTAACTTTAATTTCCTTCATTTGCAAATTTCAAGATATATATATTTGTTTAATTTTTTGTTCGGTGAATTAATTTTGCCTTCAATTCGTGTTTATTTCAAATATATTTAACAATTAGATTATGAGCTCGAGATTTCTATGGGTTGATAGTTGATGAGGCCGAAGGCCGAATCAACTATCACCCATAGAAATCTCGAGCTCATAATCTAATTGTTTTAGTAAAAATCATACCAAACGAGTCTTGTTTCGGTAAAAAAAATACCAATTTAATGTTCATTTGTTGCATAACAACATCCACGTCCACGTGATGAGTACGCCTGTATCACGCGCGCGGAATCTTTTTATTGACAGCTTGCTTTGACAACCCATTCAGTAAAACGAGAACAGCGCCGTGATCGAATAGATGCAAAGCGAAAGTTTAAATAAGTTCATGAAAAATATCTCGATCATCACTCAAAGTACACCAGACGGGCTGAAATTGTCCATCAATTAATGTCAGGGAAACTCTTTAAGGTCCTTTAACGGTAATTGTTTACGATGGACACCGTGCAATTGTGAAAACTGTATGGCTGTGGCTGAGCGAAGTTTTGGATTTGAACAACGTGCTGATTGTGTGGCTGAAACTGCGGGGTTGTCAACTGCATGTGGTCTGCGTCAAAACCACTGGTTGAAGGACCAGCTAAAGCGCTGGAAAGTGGACCGGATTCACCGTTTGAAGTATGGCTCTGGCCACTGACAAAATGGCTCAAAATATTGGACATGTTCTCTTTTTGCTGGAAAGATGCCCGAGCGTTGTATGATTCAATCGATTGATCTCATTTATGCCCAGTTACCGCTTTAATGTGTCTTGCTTCCACATTGTGGTCAGACAAAACAGTCACTGCAGTAGCTCTTACACAGTGATTTGTAAGATGGGGCTCAATACCAGCTTTTTGGTTCATCTTCTTCATCATACTCCCGAGCATGGACTGGCCGATTGGGGCATTACAAAACCACACGTCGTCTTTACGAGGATCAAATTTGGCTGAAATGGCTCTCGGACACTGGAAGAGACAGCTTAATTCTGGGTGTAAATGCCTTAAATAATTATCCACAGTTTGGACAGGGCAGCGAGGGGAACCTTTCACCTCAAACATTTTACCATCCGACTCATCTGCGTTGTCATGGAGCCCACCTTGATGGTTTTTCGTGGACAGCACTGCACGGAGCTCGTAGTATCGTCTTCCCTCCGGAGTTTGTCGAAGACACAGCATTTGTTTCTCAAGATTTCTTTGACTTTCTCTGTCACGTTTGCCGAAGTACAGTGTCACGTAAAACCATGCCGTTCGTAGAAGCTGCGTATGATTTGTTGTTGTTGCCTCGCCAAGCTGCTGAGATTCATACAATTTCTCGAGTTGCTCGCTTGTTATGGGAGCCTTGTGGACTACTGGACTTACTTGACCTCGTTTCACCATGTCTTTACAAACTGCATTTAGCGTTTCACTGGCCTTGTTGAACTCAGGGTCGCCAACTATGGACCACGGTTTGTTGTGAGGATTTTGGCGGAGATAGCGGTCAATGGCCGCTCTGATAGCTTTCAGTGACGAAATCTTAAAACGACTGCCATCTTTTTGGCGAATGGACACGTAAAACATTTGCAGACAATTATTTAACTCTGTTTTTGACTGCTCTTCGATTGCACAGGTAAATTTGTTTTGGGTTTCAAACCATTCTGAAACGAAAAAGCCATTGAAGTTTAATGAGGAAATCAGGAAAATGTTTCTTGTTTCTGATTTATCGCATTGAAACTGACAAGTAAATATCATTAATTTGTATCATTTCTAAGCTTCTTACCGTTAAAAATTTTCATTCCATACTTAGTTGCCTGCCTAGTCTTCTCAGGAACTGAATTTTTCAGTAAAAGTTCTAAATCATCCTGCGAAACTTCGCAAAAGCGCGAAGACGTCGCCATTTTTGAAGAACACCTTCAACCACTGCACTCTAATGGCTGATAGTGTGCAGTAGCTAAGCCAATCAGATTACGGCATTTGCATTAGTATACTAGTAGATTTTTACTAATAATAATTAGTACGACTCCAGGGAAGATCAAATAACTTTCAAAATAACTCGTAGAATAAATGTAATATTAGTGAAGTACAACTCTTCCATCAGATTAAAACTGCGCGAGTCATTGTAGATTTTACAAATCACAACCAAAAATTACAGCTAGCTCGCTACGACGGAAATTGAGACACCGTGTTATTACAATCTGATGTAATTTTTGTTAGTACCACAAAATGCGAGGAGCTTTATTACAATTCGATCACAACAGATAATAATAGGAAACGCCATGTCATTACATCAGTTTACTGACTCTGATAACAAAGACCAAGTAAGATAAAGAAATCTAGCGTACTGTTGAATAGGTAGTGTTCAGTTGTTTGTCAATAAAGCGTGCTTTTTTCAATGCACCTGCCAAATCCGCTGTGTCATAGATTTCAATGCTTTAAATAGACGGGCACGTATGAAACTGTTTCTGCAACCGCTAAACCTAGCACAAATCGTCCACTCCTGCACCATAAACCCGTATCACAAGACGGAGAGAGACAGCCTAATAGTTTTCCTTGAGAAGTTCCCCTTTTCAGTTGTCCCTTGTAGTGGCTGAACAGCTTCAGCTTGAACCGAACATCGTTGTTAAAAGACAAAACAAACGCTGTAAATCAAAAGTAGGAATGGCAAACCTCAACACAACAAGCAACGGGACCCTTCTGCCAACGATATGCTCTGGCAATTCAATCGCAGAAATCGTGGTCACAACATTTGCATTCGGCGTTGTCACGGGTATGGCATTGATGGGGAACATTCTCATTGCAGTGGTCGTCAAGACGAAATCAATGAGAAGAACAATCAACTACCTCATCGTCAACATGGCTGTTTCCGACCTGATTTTCCCAATTATTGGAGTTCCGAAACTTTTGTCCACATGTTTGTTGACCATTGGCCAATCGGTGGAGCTCTTGGCTCTATTCTGTGTAAAATAACCTACGTTCTATGACCATTCGTCTCCTCTACGGTATCTATTCAAAGCTTTGTCTTGATAGCGGTCGATCGATTAGGAGCCGTGGTTTCTCCACTCCGACCTCCAGTCGTCAGCGCTAATCTTTTTCCGTACTATATTTTGGCAACTTGGCTCGTGGCCATGGCTATTTTTTGTCCGTTTTTCTTTGCCAGTAAACCCGTCGAGGACAAAGGAAAACGTATCTGTAAACTTCTTTGGAATGACACGTATGGGAATTCCTCATGGTTGACTAACTACCGCTTCGCAATCTTCCTTTTTTCGCTGTTATTCCTTTCACTCTCATCACGATCGTTTACTCGATAATAGTCTTCAAGCTCAGATCGAAGAAGACACCAGGTAGCAACACAATGAGCGCTAAGGAACAGGAAAAACGAGTGAAGAGCCACCGGAACATCCTCAAGCTTGCCATCGCCATTGTCCTAGGATCTGCAATATGTTGGACACCTTTCCATGTTCTGGCGT
>JAEMWC010000487.1:17500-72500 GCA_016490735.1 Pachyseris speciosa
GTTGGTGGTCAAACGGAAGCGCGCGCTTCAACTATCATCGACTATCATCAACTATCATCGACTATCATGCGCCGTTTGACCAGGGCTTAACCGTTGTCCATACTTTCTTCTGGCAACGTGGATCGTAGCCACGGTGATTTCCAGCCCGATTTTCTTCTCCCATAAACTAATCGACGTCAATGGCAAAATTGCGTGTGAGGGACAGTGGAAAACTGTCTTTAGGACGTCATTATCGATGAAGTACTACCTAATGGCGACGATTTTTGTTTTCGATGTTTTCCCTCTCGCCTTGATGACCCTAGTTTACTTGACAATCATTTTTACGCTTTGGCCTCCAAAGGCACCTGGTAGAGAAACGGTGAACGCCAAAGCGCAGGTTCAACGGGTAAAGAGGCAACGAACGTCCTCAAGATGTCCCTCGCCATCCTCTTGGGATTTGCGTTATGTTGGACACCGCACAATGTCCTCGTTTTTTTTTTTTTGTTTTTTTTTTTTGTTTTTTTTTTGGGGGGGGGGGGGGGCATTTTTTGTACGGAACAAGACTGCCCCATCAAGCTGTGGCTGGGAAACATTTCGCTCTTTCTCTATATTCATGCTCTACGCAAATTCCGTCTTAAACCCGTGTATCTGCTTTATTTTCAGCGAGAATTTTCGCCAGGGTGTAAATGGTTTGGTTGGCTGTCTCTCACCAAAGCGTGTAGACTGTTCGTGTTTTGGCGTAATCTGTGGTAGGTCGAGGGATACCAGAGTTAATTTGCCATCAAAATATAATAGGAAACTGTCACATTGGAAACCTTTCTCTTAACTTTGGCCGCAATGGACACGCGTGCAGTCTCTCTCGTCACTGTATCTGTAGCGCACATCGGATATAGCGCGCGACAAGCGGCGAAGGGGCGAGGTGCTTCGAGAATCGCGTGTTTACCGTCCACTCGTGCATGTGATCTGTGGGAAAGTACCAACACTCGCATTGCAGTCTACTACCAGGAGAACCTAAGAACAAATATTTTGGGTGTGACGAAAGTCAGAGCTTTAGCCTGAGAAACTGAGACCTTATAGGTGTCGCGAAAACTCTGGCCTCCAAACCTTACATCCTCTGGGTGACAAGGAGGCAGGATGGTCGAGTGGTTTGGGGCGCTGGATTTCAATGCGGTCACCCCGGGTTCAAATCCGACTCCGGCTTCTACCTGTTGTTGTTCTGGGTTGTCCCTGGTTCAACTCCTCGATCATCCTTGTAAATAGCTGACTGGTTTGCCTCCGGCCAGTTGGGATTCTTATCATGTTTATTTCTATATTAAAATTATTTGTTTCTGTATTTGCTCGGCCCCACTAGCCTTTGTGCTATAAATACTGCCGAGGGTAAATAAAGGTTAATAAAGGTGACGAAAACTCAGAGCCGAAAACCGCAGACCTTCTGGGTGTCTCTAAAACTCAAAGCCAATAAACTTAGGCCATCTTGGTATCTTTAATACTCGGAACCACTATACACCCTTAGCTACCGTGATACTTTGCCATATTGTTTTACCGTTTAGTGGAATGTAATTTTGACTTTATATGTCTTAACGTACACAGCATTGTAATTTTGAGGCCGACCTTCATTTTGCGCCCTTTGTAAATATTAACACGTATTGTCACTCATCTTGATTATTTTCACTTGTTATACCAACTAACCAGGTAGATTTCTGAAGTGTGAATTAATTCAGGTATCCTGCAACTGCGCTCTTGGTCTACTTAGTTTGTTTTGCTTTTGGATAAAGTTAAACGACGAATAGCACACGAATTTATGCAAAGTGCCTTGTAACAACCTCTCCTAAAAAACGAGTTCGTAAGGAAAAGACATTTTCGTCGCGAATTTTAGGAATAGGAAACTAAGAATCTGCTAGGTCACAGGTAACTGGAATCGTGTAACGTGTTTTCTGCAAATAGACCATTTTACAGTTCTTTGCTAAGTCCCCTGGCCTTTGATTGAATGCGAGGCTGGGGTTGACCTTGTTTTGATACAAACCTACCTGCTTTTCTTATGCAAATTATGCTGATTAAACACTAGTTAGCATAAGAAAAACATGATTTACATAAGAAAAGTAGGTAGGTTTGTATCAAAACAAGGTCAACCCCAGCCTCGCTTTCACCGACAACTGTAAAATGGTCTATTGTAACGCAGTGCTAACAAGCTAGATAGTTGAGTGACAAGTTGAACAAAATGTCTACAGTACCAAACAGTCAAGAAATATCGTATAAAAAGTGGAGTTGGAAAGGACGAAACAGACATTTTCCAGCACTTCAGGTTTGTCCAGTATCCAGACTGTTTTCAAGTCCAATATTAGGGAGCTTTAGCAACGACGACGGCAACGGCAACGAGAACGCCACAAAACAATAGGTTTAATGAGCAAAAACAATGGCTCTGCACGTGCGTTTTACATTTTGGTACATTTCTTTCCCGTCCTCTGCAAAACAACAACGTGAAATGACCAAATTTAGGTTTTGGCGAGAACGGGAGCGTGTGACAGTAAAGTTTTCTTTCTTTTTCCTTATTTTAATGGCGTTCATAACAATTTAGTCCCTGAATAGTCCGCCAGTCCTTTCCAAGTTAAACAAATTGGAATAATAGCGAAAGCGTTACAAAAACGAGAAGTTCTATTTTGAAGTGACGTTTTCATTGCCGTCGCCGTCGTCGTTGCTAAAGCTCCCTATTACACCGCAGCTCTGCGACGGAAAACGTAGTCTTAGGTGAGCCTTGCCACAGTGGAAACCACTAACACTTAGTTTTCCCGTATTTTTCTTCATATTTGCGTGAAAACTGGTTGAAGAATTATTTTACATCGAAAATAGGATGACGGAGCATGGTAATTTCAAGTACAATAATTCTTCATTCTTCTTCTTCCAATTTACAACAACTCTTACAAGCATTATTTAAATGTGTGAATGATATATGAAATAAATCATATATGAACTGCGGAAATGAAATCAAATGAAGAATGATCCTCGCAGTTGTGAATGCAATTTATGCAATTGCAAAAAGAAGCCTGAAAAAATTTCAGGACTTCAACGGGGTTTGAACCCGTGACCTCGCGATTACCGGTGCGATGCTCTAACCAACTGAGCTATGAAGCCACTGTCGTTGGGAGCATAATTGACCTGCTCCCAACGTCAGTGGCTTCATAGCTCAGTTGGTTAGAGCATCGCACCGGTAATCGCGAGGTCACGGGTTCAAACCCCGTTGAAGTCCTGAAATTTTTTCAGGCTTCTTTTCGCAATTGCATAAATTGCGTTCACAACTGAGAGGATCATTCTTCATTTGATTATTTAAATGTATCGCCTTACATTGCCGCTGGGCACCAATGCACAAAAACGTTCTAATAACATTGTTGATTTCATGATAGACCGATCCAAAGAATGAAATGGAGTCAGTGAGAATACGCAGGAAGTAAAAGGAACAACTATTTAACTGAACAATGCTTGGCCTCACCATCTGTCTTGCGGTCACGACAACAAACACGACACAAACTGAATGAACATTTCAAGCCTTGAAAAAAAAAAAACATGCACACACAATTGCTAAAAATAAAAATTCCCAGGAAAAATGACGTTTTCTAAAGAGCCATAGGTATCCCACTTGAACGTTATGTGGACCACAGGACGCCCATTTGGTCTGAGAGCAACTAGAAGTCCTACTCTCCTCCTCCTCCGAGGATGGCATGCTACTCCATCCTATAGTTATACCCCGCAGTTTTGGCTCTGCTGCAGAAAGTTACAGTGTTAAGTCGTTTCTTGTCTACGGAAGCAGAAACAATCAGTTAAGCAACAAAGCTCTGAACCACTAACCCTGTAATTTTCCCATAGGAATTCCGAAGCCCATGCGCAAAAACTAGCTCCGCATCAACATCTTCATCTGGCGCGGTGTCCATTTATTTTTCCCTGCCGACCGAGCGCGAGGTCTCTTTGCCAAAACAAACATTGCTGGAGCGAATAAAACACTATTCTGATACCTATCTTAGGATTGACTTCACACCGAGAACAGCTATCACACCTCCGTTCTGTTGGAGACAAATTGTACCAAATGTCAACATTTAAAACTGGGGATTATTAATATGCTTACTCTTACTTAGTCTTTTAGTATTTGAATTTAAATCTCAGAGGTGCATAATAAAATTATTCTCATGAAATGAAACCCAACTTGAGACCATGCTAATGAAAAGTACTGAACAGTGGGTGTGACTTTGAGGCTGTGAATGAAATCCTAAAGTGTGACCACTCAAATGAAAACTGCTAAGCAGTACCTTCCTGTTCCGCTGTTTTGTATGCTGTACAAGGTGGTTTTGACAAAGTCTCTGAGTATAACGACTACTTCCTGGCAGTGCTGCTTGTTAGTAATCCTGACTTTGATGTTCAAAACAAAAACCAGAAACAAAAGAGGAAAGCGGAACTTGGGAATTTAGAGTCTGCAAAGGAAATACCACGGATTGACGACCCAAAGGAACGTTATCCTGGGAAAATTTCCTTTGGCGCGATAAAAAGAAAAATGAAGAACTTTGGGATTTTCGCTCAGTTTTACTCCTTGCCGTCCTGGAAGAGGAAAATTTTAACGAGGTCCAGAGGGTGTTCGTGATAGAAGGCGTTAAGGACAGGTGATTGGACTATGCTGACGCGAAGGGCTGCTGGCTCGTTACCCTGGACTGGTGGGACTGCAGGGTCACTGCTCTCATCAAAAGGCTCGCACTCATCAACACCGAGATCTTCAGGGTCATCTATCACAATGCGTGACCAAGCTCACGGTCGACGGTCACGGTCAGGCAGGTAATGACAATCCATCAGGTTGTGAGTGGTATGGGGGCGTCCGGCAGTTTTGCAGAGGATGCAGGACAAGAAGGAGCGGCGTCGAGGGTGGCCCTGACCACTACTGGGGTTGCGCCTTGGTGTGATACTGCCAATGCGCGTGGCTTTGGTATTTTCAATGCAACGTAACTCATCAAGGAGAGATCCAAGAGCTTGGGAGATCTCAGGTTTTAGTGAAGCCATGGTCTCATTACGTAATTCGGAACCATACTTTGGTTTCATCAAAAGAGGTAAGCCTAGGTGTATCAACTGGAGCCAAAGAACAACTACCGTATTCTCTAGGGTAGGGAAGAGGTCTTCATCGGCAGCTATCTGGTCTCCACGGTGTGTTCATCCGCCGTGAACAGAAGGGAGTTTATCCTCAAAGAAAGCCATAAGACGCTAGAACAAGTCCTCAGGTCTGTCATCTGGTTGCAGGCGTATGCTAGCCAAGTCAAGAAAGTGGGCTCCGGTGGACTGGAAACCATAATGTTGGCGAATTTTCTGCCATATTTCGTTCAGGGAGGTTGAGTGTTTAACGATAGAATTCCGTGAGATTACAGGACAGAAATTGGCTATCTGGCCGAGTAGTAAGTCTAGGTGGGCGTTCTTTTGAGCGGCGGTGAGTCGCTGGGCTTCAGGAACAGCGGAGCCGTCGGCGGTAAGGCCCCTACGTGGATTGGCGGCTGTTTTTTTTCTGCCAAGTTGCTTCAAGGAAGGGAACAAAGTTCGTGTCGCGTGAGAGGATAAAGATCAAGTTCTGCCGCCAACTTTCGTACGAAGTAATGGTCTCGACCTTTGTTAATTGCCACTGTTTGGGTGCCCGAGGCGAGGCAGCCATGTTGTAAAGTTCTCAATTCTCTCACCTGAAAGTACGGCTACGTCTAGTTGCAGCTAGCGCTATCTTTGACATAGAGATCTCATAGTCGATCATGTATTGCAGCTGCTCTTGCGGAATATCAAATTTCGGTCTTCCTTTGACACCACGAGGAGCTGCACTGGAATGACCGACATGATTAGTTCCATTCTCTTCGACACAAAACTATCACAGCTGGTATAGACTACACGACTTCGCTGAACCTCTCCTATTGTACTAAATGGTGGTTTATCTGCTGCAGTCTTAATAATAATATTTTTAATGTCGAAGAACGTGGGAAGTGTTTGCACAATCTTCCGAGCCAGAGGCTCATGTTAAAAACGCTCGACAAACTAAAATTACAAAACAAGGTAAGTTGTGAATTATGCACATACAAATATAAAAACCTAACTATTAAGTACATCAAGAGAATGTAAAAATGTAAAATTAGAAGATTATATACAGTTCATACACTGGCAGCCTGTGAATTTAACACATTTCAGGCGAGCACGAAATTGTGCTAAAGTGGTCGAGGATTTGGCGACATCTGGTAAACGATTCCACATCTGGTAAACGACTCCATATGCGTGCAATCATGTACAAATAGGTCACAAAATCCACAGTGTCGATCTGCATTCCCACCATACTGCAATCTTCTTGAAAGGTCTAAAAGATTTCTAAGTCTAGCTGCTTATTGTTCGTCCGCCATTGAGGCAAAAACGAACCTTCGCATTGGTTATTGTTGGTTGTTGGTTAAATTGCTTAGCTGTTGTAAATAGCCAATCAGAAATCGAGAAAAACTATTTCCAATGTTCGGGAAAGTTTGAATAAATTAAAATTTATTAAATTCGTATTACGGCAGTTTACGGTGACTTTTCATGTCATTTCAACCCGGCGTTTGACCATTTTGGGGTTTTGTTATTGTAAAAAACAAATTTACTGTGGAACAGCTTGCATGCGGCTTGTTGTTCCGCAGTCACTTTGACAATATTATGACGCAATTAATGATCACTAAAGGACCGTTTAAACGGTTTCAACTTTTCACCAACATTTGTTCAACAAAATTTGAACGAATATTAAGCAAATGTGGGAAGCAAAAACAAAGTTGTGCGGAGGCCTTTCAAGCGGTTCCAACATTGCGCTAACAAAGGAACCAACACTTTGAGAAATTCGATTGGCGGGATATAAGAACTAGAAATCAGACTCTCCCGTCCAATTGTTGAACGGAGTGTTCAAACGGCTTCAACACCATTGAACATTTTAGAGAATAAAGGAAAAGTTGAATCGACGTTGAATGAAAGTTTAAACTAATTTAAGTTTGATTCAAAACGCTTTCAACAAGCTTTCAACCTTTTTTACCCTTTCAACAATGTTGGACGATCTGTTCAAATGCACCCAACATTTGGTTCAACAATGTGTTGAACGCATGTTGACTAGAAGCAAATGTGTAAGAGGACAGACGCATAAGAAACTGACGACAATTTGTTAACTTGATAACGAAAGGAAGACACAGAAGCTGATATTTCAACAAAGAACCAAAAATGGAAAACTCTCATATTGATCGCCCGGAAAAGGAAGAGCGATATAAAAACGGCGTAAAAAAGTAAACAATTGAAAACAAATATTGTATTTGTATGGTTGTGATCATTGATATAGTTCAGTTAGAACCCACACGCTTGACTACTGAGTTCTGAATTTAAGCAAATTAAAGTAAAGCTTTCATGTCCTACTAAGGGAAGACCAAATTCATTTTAGGAAGGGAACGAAATCAGGGCGTTTGTTTATGTTTATTTCGCACTGACCGGTTTGGACTGACACTGGACCATATTTATTGACCAATGAGATTGGAAGACGGGGGCGATTTTACCAAATGTTTGTTCCCAAGAGAAAATATCTGGGTTTGTGTCAGGTTACAAACAGAAGCATCACACGTACAGCACACACAAAAATCACAGGTGTGGGGCTCTTCTCCGAAACCGCTACACCACAACCTAAGATGTCACGTGCTTCTCGCCCTAATCAAGGAGTACAAAATTTCAAGTAACAAGCATATGAAAACAGAAAGCGCCTTAGTGTTTATTTTTGCAGTGGGTGGAAGGGTGGGTGGGTGCATGGTTTCGATGACTTGCCGTCAGTCCCTGCTAACAGCCTGCCTACCTTACCTTAGCTTCGCTAAGACAGTTACCCTTGTTACTCGGGCGAGGAACGCCGCCCGAGTCTGAAAATGAGCTCCGTTTTTCTTCGTCGTCGTCGAGTTTCATCCACAAAGCTCACTTCCGGCGTTTCTGCGCAAGCGCTAACTAATAATGGTCATTTTGGAATAAGTAAACAATTTCTACCTAATTAGCTAAAGTATGCTGAGTGACCGTGGCCTTTTTTTTTTTTTTTTTCGTTTCTTTTTTTCATCTTCTTTTTTAAATGTATTATTTACAAGTGTTATAATTATTGTAACTTATAAGTGGTTGAGCTGTAAAGCAATTTTCAAGGGATATATGTTGATAGGGGTCTATGGATATACACTGCAAAGAAACAGACACAAACCGATGAATGATGCCTGTTGTCACGTATCGGAAAACGTCGATTCACCTTGTGGCTTTCAACTCTGAACAACTAATATGTTAAGAGAAGTATCCATACGAATGTTTGCAAGTTCAACAGCGAGAAGAAAGCTTTTAAAATGACGAAATTAACTCCAGATGTTAGACTGCAGTGTTTCCCCGTGGCCGCTCCATACTAAACTAATTTTGAGTGGTGGTACATTTTGTTGAATAACTCAAGTACGGGACATCACACACCCCTGAGACTTTGACAGGTAGTTTATTTGCTATTTTTCCACAATATCTCAATTTCTGGTCAGTTTTAGTTTTTGAATGATAAGCAATTTTAGTTTTACTTACGTGACGTGAAATTGACCGCAGAAACCTTACTCTCTTTCTTATGTTTCAAATGACGTATTTGTAAAGAGATTATTTTTCCTCCTACATTTCACCGAGACTCCATTAAAATCCATCATCGCTTGATAAGCATTTCCTTTCTCAAACACTTAACAGAAATATTCAGCGAAGTGAAATTTTTTTTTTTTTTTTTTTTGCAATAAATACACTATTTTTACCTCAGTAGCTATGCTGAACCTCACTGGTTTAGAGGTCATTGTTACTGCCTCTGATGCAAATAGCCCGGGTTTGACTTCTACTAGTGGCACCTATCGTGGGCTTTTTTTTTTCCTTCTTTCTTTTTCCTCTTCTTTTATAAATATTTTTTACAAGTGTTATTATTGTTGTTCTTAATGGTTGAACTGTAAAGCAATGTTGTAATCTTAAAGGGATATATGTTGATCTGATAGGGGTCTACGGATTTACACTGCAAAGAAATAGACTCCAACACAAGCTAAGCGCAATGCGTCCGATGTAAGAAATACAGACTTCTCTCTATTCTTTTGTTTAGCGCTAAATTAGGGATACAATACTGTTTTTTGCAAGCCCGAGTTTAGGCTAATTGTAGCCTCTAGTTAAAGTTGGAGTCGAGAAAGAGAGAAGCTTTTCATAACCTTTAGTTTAGCTGTAACCAGAAAAAAAGTCATTTGATAAGAAAAAACAAAGTTAAAACAGTTAATGCTGTTCAACAGAGAGCCAAGCACAGGAAAGTAGCTAATTCTAAGACCAATTACGCCCTTGTGATTGACGCATCTCAGTTGAAATCCACAGACCCGACTAGTGAGGGCTGAACTTATGAAAATTTAGACAACACTTTTCTACTTTGATCAGTTTGGGTCAAAAAATAAATGCGGCTCTGGAAACAGCTGCAACGGACGTTTCGTGGAGTTGAGAATCGACCATCGGTCTTCTTAATAACGAATTCGGTATTATCAGTTGTCTATTGTCAAGATAACTTCTTGGCCGTCGTAAAGAGAGTCGAGTATGGACGTTTCGAGCGATAGTCCTTTGTCACAGCAAATCGCCTTCTTTAGAGTCTGCTCAGTAAATTTGAAGTTACGTTCGCTTCTATCTTTTTTGCAGGGTAAATTTATAGGGCAGGCAATCTGATCAATTTAAGTTAAAGCTTAACACAGACCATTTTACAGCTGAAACGGAAGTTTAATGAAAATTCGTATCATTCTCGGTATTATGTCAGAGCGAATGGAGCTTCTTTTGTGCAGGGTAAAAAAAATAATATTAAAACATATACATTAATTAATAACAAGGAAAATTAATTCTGAAAAAAGAAGTTCTCTAATAAAGGAATATTATTAGAGTCGGTTATGGTACTCGAACGTGACATTGGTGAGTGTGCCTTGAAAAAAGAGCCAACAGGAACAATAATATCATAGAGGACAAGGTTGATAAAACATTTTATATCTTTTCAGTCAACCAGAATCAACTGTTGATCGACATAGCCACGTCATAGTTCAAATCTGCGTGTTCAGGCTTCTACTTAAACCTAATTAGTTCATTTTCAAAACATCGAACGTTCTGGAAACCGATGACAATCAGGACTATTGAGCAGATGAATTCGACTGTGTTAAACATTATGTTCTCGGTGTTTGTTTCTACTGGTAAAACTAGACTTGTCAGTTATTTTAACATTGGGTGCGATTTTGTTTTACGTACAGACAATTAAACCTTCACAAGCTAAGATTAGGTGAAGCTAAACGGAATACAGCTATACCAATATATACGCAATATAGTTAAATGTCGCCGGGAAGTCTGATTAATTATGACAGTAACATAAACGTTGGCGGGATTATTTGATCCCACTATGGCTAATTGGTTAACTGGTTTTAGTTTATTTCGACATAGGGGCAGTATTCCACAAATTATTATTATTATTGCAAGATGTTTACATGTGGGTCGCATTGTGAAAGTATATATTCAGGCGGCATTTTTTCCTCGAGTGGTTATCGCCTGCATGATATGACTTTCAAAACACTTATGCTGGTGAAGGCGTAGTTTGTTTCCAGTAAGACTTTTGCAAACGCTTCAAAGCCCAATTGGAAAAGGGAACTGGTTTGGTATCCTGCTCAGGTAAGTCATTTGAGCTGAATAGCCTTGTTTCTTTTGTTGTTTTGCAATTTGACTGAGATATATTTGATCCTGATGTGATGATCAACCCGTTACATAAACAAATAGAATCGAAGTTGTTCAGTCAGTTGTAATCGTTGCTAAATAAACGAACTAAGGATGGTGTCTAAACGGTTTTGATCTTCGTGTTTCTACGTACATATTGAAAACAATGTTTGTTTAAAGAGTGGAAAAACACTGAAAACGGCGTTCGATAAGAATTATAAAGCCTCCTCGAGACACTTTGTATGCACAAAAAGTTTCCTCGTTCAAAAACGTAATAGAGATGTGTGTTTTCACAAAGAATTTTGGACTAAATTTGGTGAAAAATCTCACGAAATGGCACGCAAAACGTTTTCCTAGTTATGTAAAGCTAACTGCATTTTTACGGGTTAAAATTCGGCCTTGTAACATATGATTGTTTTGGAACACATCAATCCGTCAAGAAGCATAAGAAAATATTTTATAGATGTAGCTTAGGAAATCGGTCGACTGCGTTCTTCAGCGTTCCACAGTTCTTGATAGGTGTCACTTAACAAAGAGACTCACTTTGAACAAAGGGTTTTTTAGTGGTTTAGAAGAGCCGTTTGAACTCAAGGATAATGCAACACACACACCAAAAAAGAACTGTTTACCTTTTGCACAATGAAGTTTAAACTCAGTGTCAATACGTTTGTCAAGGACTGCCAGCTTAATGCGTGACCAACCTAATTCTATATAAAATATGTTTTGTTGTGACTCGAATGTTCGTCTTTGCATTTATGCTTTAACATTCAATGGCAAAAATTATCTGAGCAACATTTAGCTTTCGGAAATATTCAGTTATTGACGATGCATTACATTTTCAGTATATATAGTAAGAGTTCTGGCTTTTTCCAAGCGGGTTGGAGCAAGAATAAACGTAAAGTCTTGGAAGGCTAAGTAACCTATCTTAGCTGGATTATGACCCTTTCTGACAGGGAACTTATTTTATTTCATTTTATCAAATATGTCCGGTACAGCCATATTTTACAAATTAAACTGTTTTAGTTTTCTCAAAGCAGCTTTGCGGATTCAAACTTTGCACCAGAAACTCAAAGTTTAAAGAGATCTTTATTGTCTTTCAAAGTGATTTTATAACGGTACTGTCCTTAACAACAATTTTTAACACAAAATAATGTATAGATTAGGCCAAGCCTCATAGCGGAGCTCCACGATTATTACTTTTTTACAGGTATTGAGCAACACCGCATGGCTTTCCTTGCGCCAATATTTTATGTTTAGAGTAGTCAACAGGAATTGATCGCGGCTCAAAAACCTCAAAACATTACAAGAAAACAATACATTCGACGCGTGTGTTTGTTCGAAAACAAATTTAGCAATCAAAGAACAATCAAACATTTTCATCCAACATCGTTGGACGATCATGTTTGACGGTCTAGCCACCTCTCAAAATAGCGCATTAAATGACTTTCCATGTTTGATCTAAATCAAACATGTTCATCCAAAATTTCGCATTACGAACAAATGTTTGATCGTTTAGCCACCCCATAGACTGCGAGCAGTCCCTCTTTCTTTCCTTCGTCGATCTTGTCAGCAAACGCGAAGCCCGAGCGAGCGGAAATATTGGGGCGAGCGGAAGTCAAGTCGAGCGAGCGGAAAGAAGGAGGGACTGCAGCCTTTTCTCTTTGCGACGCGTTCAGATAACTCAGCCGTGAAAAGCTCCGCCCCTTTTTGTCGCGTGGGCCAAAAGTAAACTTTCGCATAACTGAGACTGAGAATTTTCGAGCGATTATTTTGGTCTCTGTGGAAAGCTAGAAACCTCTAGATTTTAGATTTTCTAATTGCCACTCACGAAATAATTTCAAGAAGTTGAATTCCATTTTTCCGTCAATGAATTATAAAATAGCGCTATGATGTTGTCCGTTTTCCAGTCATCGCAAATAAGATAATACTGTATTTGTCTTGCTGGAAATAAAATATACTTTAAGTCTTAACTCGCGTTTTATTTGTATTCTTACAATAATTCTGGTCTCGATGGAAAGCTTAATCCTCGCAGTTTTGATTTTTGCATTCGCTTGGGCGAAAATGTCCACAAAATATGTGTAGGAGTAAAACAGCGGCTTGAATGACTGCCGTCCTACAGAATAAAGAAAAAATGACGCTCTGTTTTCGAAAAATTCTAACTCTCGTTAGTTTCGTCGTAAAGCGATAATTTTGGTCTCTATGGAAAGCTAGAAAAGTGTAGTTTTTAGATTTTGTTATTGGCGCTCACGAAATCCGTTCAAGAAGTTAAAATCGGTTTCCGTCAATGAATGAAATTGGGTTATCATGTTGTCCCTTTTCCTGTCAACGCAAGAATTAACGAAATATTTGTGTCGCCGAAAAAAATTCAAACTCGCGTTCTCTTTGTATTCTTGCAATAATGTTGGTCTCTGTCGAAAGCTAAGGCCTTGTAGTTTCTGTTTTTTGAATTTCGCAAGGACGAAAATGTACACAGAACATGGGAAAAAATTTTTTAGGGTACGAGTAAAACAGCACTTTGGATTGCCGTCCCACAGAACAGACAAACACTGACGCTCACTTTTCGAAAAGTTATAACTCTCGTTAGTTTCGTTGTCAAGTGATAATTTTGGTCTCTATGGAAAGCTAGAAAGTTGTAGTTTTTAGATTTTGTTTATATTGACGCTCGCGAAATCCGTTCAATAAGTTGACTATCGGTTTTCCGTCAACGAATGAAATTGCGTTCTGATGTTGTCCCTTTTCCTGTCAACGCAATATTTGTGTCGCCAAAACAAATTATAACTCGCGTACTATTTGTATTCTTATAATAATTTTGGTCTCTATGGAAAGCTAAAGCTTTGTAGTTTCTATTTTTTGAATTCCGCTTGGACGAAAATGTTCATAGAACATGAAATAATTTTTTTTTTCGTGCACACCATTGCTGCCTGCTGAGTTTCGTTTTGTCTGTCAACAGGTTGCCAACGACTCATGCTAATCAAATTCTTCTGACAGCGTACATTGTCTGATTAGCCAATCGGAATTTTCCGTTGCCTGTGCAACAGGAAATTTGAACGCGTCGCAAACAGAAAAGGCTGCAGTCTCTCTATCTTTCCGCTCGCTTGCGCTGACTTACACCCGCCCCAATTTCCGCTCGCTCGCGCTTCGTGCTCGCCCACAGGATCGACGAAGGAAAGAAAGAGGGACTGCTAGCAGTCTAGCCACCACAACAAACAAATCATTCACAAACGGTAAAAAGCAACCAAATGAGCCACGTAACGTCGAAAATGTCAGCAATAATACGTAAAAATCATTTTTTGGACTCACTTGGTCCTGTGTTTGGTCAAACATTTTTTGCATTTAGCCACCAAAAGTTATGCTTGACCGAGCACGATAATGGATGAAAATGTTTGATCTTTCAGCCGGGACTTAACAAACATATTTCCTTGTAAGTTGAGCTTAGACACAAGCTTAAATGTCGAAGAAAAGAGGAAAAGGAAAGCAATCATAATAGTTTGGATAAGTAATCGCATGGGGCCGAGTAAAATAGAGGATTAATACCACCTGTGCCAGTTTTCAGAAAGTTGCTTAAATTGCCCTCGTCGCGCAAAACATATTAAGTGATACTAATCCTTAATTTTACGAGGACTCATTGGGATTGCGTGTTAATGACTTAAGGGCAAACGTTTCTTTCAGTTCTTAACACTGTAGAAACACAAACGTCGAAAAACATGTACAGTCAACCAAGCGGAGGAAAAACACTCGTTCGCTTGCAAAACAACAAACAAACAATTCGACTAGCTACTTCTTTGTGTCCAAAACGAGTAAGTTGTTATTTATATCCAGTCGAGACAAAAATACAACTTTCATTCCTGAACAAAAGTAACAACGATTAAACCAAATGGTAAGCTTCAATTTATTTGAGTCACCCGTGCTGTCGAGCTTTCTACCAATTAAAAATACGCATCGATCCACTATAGTAAAAACACGCATCTACAAAAATATTAAACGGTTTGTCCAAAGAAAGAACTTCTTCCACCAAGTTTGAGCTACTCGTTCCTCCCATTAACGCCGGTGAGTTGTTAAGTAAACTTTCTTGGTGGGCTGCAAGATGTCGCGGTAAAGTGAACAAGCCCTTGAGGCGTTAAATCATTTTGCTTTTCAACCACACAATCTGAGCAGCATGCAAGTGGATCCAAAATTTAAGAACTTCCTGAGAAAAACCTTTTGCTCTTCCATTTTATCAGTTGAAAAAAAATTCACCTTCCGGGTTATCTTTTAAGTAGTTCTTGATTTTTATGCGTTTTACGCGAATTAAAAGACAGAAACTGAACTTCAAAGAAGATGAACTTGTTTCGCTCAAAATGAAGAAACTAACTGAATGTGAAATCTCCAGCCACAGAAAGCGCGCAAAAAATTAAGCCTTGTTTTGGTTTGGGTGTCCCACACCTGGCTTGAGCCTGCGATACAATCGAAAACAAGTACCTGGTCAGCGGTCAACTTCGAAAAAACAGCTGATCTCGATAAGGTCTTCACTTGAGCCCGCGATATTGTCACGTAATACTGGTCAGCGGATACCTTGTTTTGACAGGTGTCTATTTGCCATAACATGGATGTCCATTATCAAAGATGTGTGCTGTAAACTAGCCTGTCAGTTGGAGCGTGGCCGATATTTCACATCGCATACATGGAGGGGCGGACGTACGTGCGGTGACCAAAACCAAATTTTCTCGAATAGATGGGTTACCATATTTTCTTAACCGTGGTGCGCCGCTAAAACAATGAAAAAAAGGTCTAATATGAAACGGCTGATTGGCTAGAGGATGATGACGTATAATGACCCGTTTTGCGTAACTGCGCCTACGCAAAATTGAGACATTCGAAGTGATCGAAGCCAATCTCGACCCCGGAACTCTTCCCTTTTGCGTATGTCGAACGGGCGTGACGGCGGGAAGAGTTCTGGGGAACTCTACGCAAGCTCCAGCTTGATTGGTTATCACTTGAAATGATGAAATTGCTTCTGATTGGCCAACTCGGTAGGCGCGAAAAACTGAACGGTTACTCTTGTTCAGCGAACTAGCTTCGAAAAAAAATTCACAAAACAAACATGAGTGAAAACCCTAAAACATCCTTCCTTGAACAAACAACAGCTTCAATATAACTGATTTTTCTGCTCTAACTTTACTGCTATTTTCATAATTATACAGAATTTCATTTTCAAGCGCCAACCGCCAAACTTGTGACAGTCGTAACCAGGGCCCCATTAGAATACATTTTACTTGGTCGTGCGTGTGAACCCTGATAACGCATGGATACCGTCAAAACATGGCGGTGAGAACAAAGAAGTACGCTTCGAGCCGCAGGTGGGTAGCGTGACTAATGTTCGCACCGCCCTCTGACGTCCTCCGTGCGTTACTAATCAAAATACACACCCACATTTTCGGCTCACTCGTGACGTCATTCGTTAAAACGCGAGGTTTACACCGTCAATTGTATAATGCTGTATGGTCATGACGTGGCATGGTTGTAATTTGTAGACTGTGAACAGGATCGTCACTTGTGGATAATAGGGCGCATAAATCATAAATATTGGCGTACGGTGTGAGCCACGTAAGTTCAGGACACGGCGAAGGCCGACTAACGCCCCGGCAACCCAGGCTTAAGAGTTCGCCGGAGTTTTCAATCCGCTCGTTGAGTGTTTACAAAGCAAATTTTATGCGCAAGATCAAGTTAATTTTAAGTCAAAACTTAAGGGTGAAATATTTTGAAAACATCTTTATTCAGTTGAACAGTACTGACTCGACTAGAATCTAAAGTTTACAGGCGGGATTAGCTCAACCTTACTTTGAACAACGACCCTCCGGGTAAGTGCACAGCAGCAATTTGTGATGAAGGTTCTGCAGGTAATACAGGGATTTTAAAACTGAAAAAAGTTGGAACTGTCCAACACTTGAACAGCTTATCGACAACGATATTCGTCATCACAGTGGTCAAAATGTTACGGACTCACGAGGCGCAGCCGAATGAGTCCACAACATTTTGACCACTGTGATGACGAATATCGTTGTCGATAGGAGTATAGACAACGCTAAACCACATTCGATTTGTTTTTTACCACAATATCAGCGTCAAAGAAAATGTTAATTTCAGAGCGCGAGCTGAAAACAGGCATTGCGCGACACGTTGACGCGAGCAGCGTTGTCTAGACTCTTATCGACAACGGCAAATTAGCCAATCAGATTGCGAGATTACTAGCAATTGTGGTAAAAACGTGTATCGAACTTCTACGGGGTCCGGGGGCATGCTCTTCCGGGAATTTTTCTTTTTAACTGAAAGCTCTAAAACGCCATTTCATGCATTCCTCAGACACGAAAAGTGTTGATAAAGTCAAGATAAATACCCAGAATTTTGCCATAATTTTGAACCAGAGAACCAAAATTTTCATCATCCAGTATTCCCCGAAGCATGAAATGGCCGTTTTATTTGCCATGAGTAAATGTGATTTGAACTCCCCTTTACCACGCACACAAATTTGAGAAAGAAACAAACTATTCCTATAGAAGAAACTGTCGATATTTCCGCTTCGCCATGGCTGCCCAGGTGTTTCGCTGTCTTGCCATATATAACGAACCGCTGTACGATTGTCGGTAGCACTTTTCATAGCCTGCGGGCTTTTAAGTTTTCCCTTGCTTTTGTAATCGCACCCTTACAGAGTGGTTGCGATTGATATAATCCTACGATACATTGATATATTGCGTTTCCTTTTTATGGCGTTCGCAAAGAATTTCGTGTAATTTCATTCGGTTCCCTCTGTCAAACGTTTTCGTTTAAGAAAACTGAGTGTAGTAGACTAAGAATTTTAGCAAATGCTTTAAGTGGAAATGTCACTCGTTTGGCTATCTTTATTGGACAAACCATTACCGTTAGTATTCTAAAAAATATGACTATGGAAACAGTGGTTATTTCAAGCAAGAGTGAACAAGTTCAAAAGTTAATAACTTGGATCGATATAAATATTTCTAGTTGTTCTTATGACTCCGCGTGATAATTGCCGTACTAATGACAATACCGCATACCCGTTGTTATTGAAGTTCTCTTTGAAGTTACTCTTTGATTGATTTTGATTTATCACTGTTGTGTAGCAAGGCGCAACCTAGATTTTGTAGTCAGCGTTAGACGTCATTAGCAAAACCCGTGCCGGTATCATTATTCATAAAAATATAGTATTGTCTCAATATCTTATTCATAATTTATTGTGGATTTTGTTTTTTTGTGCTTCAGTCCCTTCAGAGTAGAGTCAGCTTAGCGTGGTGGAATCATGAAGTTTGAGCCGAGCTTTAATTTTCAAGAATGGCAGCGTCACTACCCCTCAAGCCGTCATAGCAGGTGAGGCCGGCCATTAAGCAATCCGCACAGTAGAGAACGTTTACCAACATAATCAGTCGTTTATATGACAGCCTTTCTTTGGGGCTTTGAATAAATTAAATATTGGTTAAAACAAAACCCACTACAGTCACTTTTTTTTTTTATTGACGGCAATGCAATTTTCAAGTTATTGTCTCTTCAGTTGAAATTTAGAGAAAAGGAGCTTCAGTGAGGTAGAATTTCAATCAAGCAAAAGTTACAGAGAAACCCCGTCATGGGTTCCCTGTTACTTTCAGTTTTCTTTTCAATAATCCATTGTCTGATTAGTAGAAAAATTGAAATCATAACTCGTCCTCGTCGTTAAAAATCAAATTTTGATTGAATTAGTGCCGCCTCATCAATCATGGAAAAAGAAAAGTTTGAAAAGAAGGTAAATAAAATTCAGGGCAACCCAGATCACTAGCTTGGAAGAGATTTCAACCGGAAGAAAGCCGCTCTCAGAACCTTTGGTGTAGCAAATAATTAATTAGTGCCTACCGTATTTCAAAAAGAGAACTACCGAATGATTTTTAAAAAGCTCACAGTACGCGGGGTGAATATTACAGTCAGCGATTATGGACAACTTGGAGTCCTATTCCATTTTCACAAGGTGGAAGTAAAGGAAGCGGCTGGTATATCAGTTAAATTGCCAGAGAATTTGAAGCTGCAAAAGCCTATGCGAAAAAGTGTCTTCTCCTTTACCTGAAAAGTGGATCATTGAAAAGCATAACGAAATTAATACTCCACTAAACAACTTAAAATTTTATTCTCGGTGGAAAAGTTGAGCGGTGTTAGTTTCAATAATAATTCACAAGAGTTATGACCAATCTATGGGTAGTATTTGAGTCACATGCATACCTCCTTTATGAAAATATCGCAAAGGTTCAAGTCATCGTAATAATGATGATGGTGATGATGATGATGATGGTGGTGGTGGTGGTGGTGGTGGTGATGATGATGATGATGATGATGGTAATGGTGATGGTGATGGTGATGGTGATAATGATAATGATAATGATAATGATAATGATAATGATAATGATAATGATAATGATAATGATAATCTACTTTGTTTAAAGAGGGTGACAGTAATTCAACTGACGAACCTGTGGCCCTCGAAATTCTGTATCGAATTGTAGTGTACTGCGATGAATATTTACATATATGGTAAGATCAAAATAAACGTATTTTTACCTGAAATGTTATGCATTGTTGTTCTAAGCTCAGGTAACCTCGCTAAAATTCGCCGTTTCCAGCTACATTTCAGGTAAAACAAATTACGTTTATTTGATATTTTACGGTATGTTAATATTCATCGCAGTTACGTACAGTTAAAAAATGCGAACATTTCGATATTCCCATAGAGGATATGAACGGACACATAGTTTGCGTAGGCTCCCTGTGCTGACCCAGAGGATAAGTACACAGCTGTAATTTCTTATGAACGCTCTAAAAGTAATGAAAGGAAATTTTAAGACTGCAGACAAAAAGTGAAAATTCGCGTTTGCTAATACCTGAAGATGCAAGTCATTTTTGTCTTTATACCCGATGTCACCATCAAAACTAATCTCGTACCCAGATCCTACTTGTGATTGAAATGTAGGATCTGGTAAAGCTCGATACAAGCCCATTTTTCATTGGCTACCTGAATAAAATCGTGTCTGTTTTCTGATTGGTTGGTTGGTTGGTTTTATGCAAACACAAATGGGTAATTTCGTCGGAAGTTTGGAGCAAATGGCAAATGTGGTGTGAAGCCGGTTAAAATTTCATTTTTTCTCTCAAAATGGGCAATCCCTTCAGTTAACCAAAATTATTTGAAGAGTTTGCAAGATTTCTGTGAGAGAGTATGACGGATTGCCAAGAGTTTGTTGCAGGAGTTGTCACAACAAGTTATTCTGGTTACACAAAAACATTGCAACATTTACAGCTATTTGCATCAACACTCAAAAGTCACGAGGAACACAGGAGAAAAAGAAGCAAACCCGGCTCTGGATTTACACTCATTAGTTCTGAAAAGACAACTAAACAGGTGTGTGCAAAAACAAGGACGTGCTCGACAGCCAGAAAAAGTTTAAGTTTGATGTTCCTCAGTCTGATTGCAGTGATTCTGGTGAAAAAACCCGTGCTACAACTATTACAGTACAGGCCGAGGAGGATGGTCGCTAGTTGTTCATCACATTTGTTGGTTTTCTTTGCGTAACTATTTGCCAGTGTACTATTATATTGTACAGATGGTTCTATTATTGCTATAAGTCTTATATAGAGTGTACACTTTGCTTAAAACATATAGCTTCAGTTCCACGCTCTCATACATTGTCCAAGGAAAAGAGTGAATGGAAAGGTAAATTGTTTCAGGTATTTCATAGATATTCAAAGTTGACCGTTCCAATAAAAAGGGCAAAATTCTTCAGATGTAAAATTTATAAGTCTGTTCGTGAACTCATGTTTACACAACCTTCACCCTTTCTTGTTAGCAAAAGAAAGTTAATAATTAATTTGGCACTTGCCCCTTTGTACAGGAGTTCATCAATTCTTTGTAAGATCTCTTCCGAATGTACTTTTTTCAAACAGGAAGCTTTTCTCTTAATCCATCAAGGGTATAAATCGCATGGTCAAACCTGAGCACATACTCAGATGCAAATACGTTTTCTTTCAATTGATTTTCAGGCAAGAGTAAGTTCTTGTTGGTCATCTGTAAATCTGTAAGATTTCACACAGTCCAACGCATTCAGAGCACTGACAATGATTGTGTCAAACATCACAGTAGCTGTGTGTATTGCTTTTACCTGGAATTCCAAAGCCAACTTGATGGGTTTCATTCCTTCTACATTTGTTATTATAGTACAGGGTTGATAATGCTGGTTTCCCATCTCTACCAGCCCTTCCACCTTCATGAAAAAAAGTTTCCATGGTTTACGGCACACCAAAATGGATTATACTTTCTTCACAGAGGGAGTGGGAGGGGGGGGGGGGGGCTGAACTCTCATTCTGAAATCCACTGTCACAAAAAATCCCCTTACACGTTTCTATCACAAAACTAGTAAGGATTTCTCTCATTTCTCTCACTGAGTCTCTGGAGAATTGGGCAAAAAGTAGGGGATTTTTGGAGCACCAGTAGGGTAGAATTTAAGAGAAATCAACTTCTGATCCAGAAAGGTATAACCAATTCCACATAGTTCTTAAGATAACTAATTATAGTGAGAGGCATTTTCAGTTTGGTGGTAACAATGTTCTCTTCTTGAAGCATAGTTACTATGGCTTGAAGTGAGAGGGCTTCCTGAAACTGTTATAGGAAGGCCTTTCCAGTACCTCATAAAAATTTTACTCCTGGAAGGTTTTACAATTACAAGCTTTAGATCTTTTTTATATTCAAACTTTTTGTGACAGCTGTTTGGTATTCCTTTGTTGTTGTTGCTGTCATGGCAACAATATTAGCTTTAAGGAATACTACAGACAGTGTTCCTAATTTATGCATGATGTGCAGGTTATGCAATAGATAACATTTGCGGAGGTACATGTGAAACGATCATTGATCTTAACAGATCGCTTAGGGCCCGATATTTTGTTAGTGTTTTGAATGAAAGGACAAGTTTTGCATCGCGAGCGCGCGCATTTAAAAGCGCATGCGCATGTACCTCCGCAAATGTTATCTATTGCATAACCTGCACATTATGCAAAAAGTTATACATCGGCGAAACAGGAAGACGACTAGGTGACCGATTCCGAAAACATCTTCGTGATGTTGAGAAAGATGACAAAGACGCATCCAAACCTGTCGCTCGGCATTTTAATCTCCCTAACCATTCCAAACAACACATGTCGATCTCCGGCCTTTCTCTACATCAAGGTACCACGGAAAGCTGTAAAAATCTCGAGCAAAAACTGATCTTTCAAATTGGCACTCTTAATCCCCACGGTATCAACGAGCGCTTTTCATTCAATTAATTTATTCCTATTTTTCACGTTACCATGTTACCACCAATAGCGTAGCTCCATTTTCTGTATATAAACCATACACAACCCACAATTCCTCGATTCGCTCCGACGAAGGGCTAACGCTCGAAACGTCAGCTAATCGAATCCCTGTACGGTGGTCAATTTACATTATCAACTCCGTTGATAAACAAAATGCTCTGAAGTCATGCCCACTACACAGACAAATAAAAAAGTAAGTTTACAGAAACATTTCATTGAAGTCAAGGGTGTACATACAATCATCCTTGTTGGTAATCTTAGCATTGATAAGGCTCTGTAATATGAAGAGTTTTCACTTGTAATATTTCTTATAAATGGAAGTTTAATCATACCAAACATTTCTATTTTAAGATCATGGTCAGTTTTTCATTAAATATTAATGTAGTTAGAAACTGTTCTTTTTATGAATTAAATGTTTGTAAAAAGTTTATCTTGTTTTCATCCTGAGAGCTGATATACTTACAGCTCTGGAAAGAACGAGGGATTACATAAGAGAAATTAGTCATAACATAGCTCTACTTCTTGCTGTTTTAACAGAAAATCATATAAATTGTAGTGGTCAACAGTTAATTTTGTTTCACTAAGGGATTTGTCCTTTTTTTTTTTCAAGGTTTGAGAGTTGTGGCGGAACTTTTCTGACAGAAATAAAAGAATATTGATACTTTACCAATCAATAATACAATGTACGTACCTTGTCAACAACAACAGGCCAAAACCATTTTAACAGACCGTCGATAGGAACAATTCTCTGCACGGTCTGCTACTAACTGCCACATCAAGACGTACTACGAAGATAATTTGAAACTTTCCTTCCGCAAGCGGCACCGGTCCAAAGAAAATCCTCTTCATAAAATTGATACTCAGCCCCACTATAAAGCAAACTGGTACAATTTACCCCAATTTCGTTGAGGTTATTCAGCTGGTCATCAATGAGGGCATTAATTAAGGCCACAATTACAATAGATTTGCTTTTCGCAATGTTCAGTACAGATTGCACTAGCATTTGATCAGCAGTTGAAGGCAGAAGCTGATATATTTACCGTATTCAGTTAGAACAAACTGTGGTTGGAAGCATAACCAAGCAATCCCGTTTTTAAACAATAATTTCAAGTAACAGTCCCCTTGTTTCGGCTTTAGTTTGAACATAGTTATATGGTTTGAAGTGTTTCTGTCCTCTGACAAGACAGCCGCCATTAACAGCAAGGTGATCAAAGGACTATGGGAAGTCCCGTGTATCGGTACCGAAAATTCGAACTTTGCCAGATCTCCCTTTCGCTTGGCCGTGGGAGATCTGGGTACGAGATTTCATCAAAACAAAAACTAAGCAAATAGATTTAAAATAGCTGTTTTCAATACCCATCTCGACCATCAGGAAATTTATCATTAAAGCTATTTAAACAATTAATATCTGGGTCGTAGCCAAATAAAAGTTGCCATCGAGGCAATTTGTGCAAAAAGCACCTCTTTCAAATGCATTTATTATATATTTTTCAATATGTAGCCTCTGAGAGAAACATTAAAACATGGTTACGCCTCTGTGAAACTACACAGTGTGCTTATTTTTTCGTAAGAGACACTCACAAGGAAGGAAAAATATATTGTCAGGAGCCCATCACTAGGAGCGTACAACTGCCCTATATTACTGTCACGACGTCTTCACAGACTAATTTATTTTTAGATTGAATTTCCCGCCAACATCAGATTTCCGCAGGAGCCCCGATGACCAATCACAAGTCGCTGTACGGGTCACAAGAATCTGCACGTGCAAAGCCTTTGTGTTTCGCTCATTAAAAATATTGTTCTGCGGTGCTCTCGTGGCCGTTGCCGTCCTCGTTGCCTTTACTCGCGGGAAAAGATAGTCCATAAATAGATCGGTCTGTAAAAATGAAGTGACATAGGCTTAGTATGGGAGTTGAACGCTCCTAGTTATGGGTTCCTAATATTGTGTACTCAAAACTTTTACGGCGAGGCACGTGCTTCGGTTCGCCTCACACTAGCTACGGCCCTGTATCTACATTTTGGGTCAAAATTTCTAAGAGGTCTCGATAAGAGCAGGGATTGATTTTGAAAGCACGAGAAGAAAATGGAAGTTTAATGGAAGTTTAACCCAACCGAATATCAGCTTTTAAGCTTCTCAGTTGACAGACAAAGTCCTTAAGGGAGCACTTACAATTCTTGGTAAGATTATTGAAGTCATGCACAGAATACTCCAAATGATGAATACTCATCAGGATCCTTTTATCATCTCTTTGTGAATCTCCTGTTTTTATTCTGCTTGATGTAAATGTCTTCTATAATTTAATTCATTCGGTTGTTTCTATTCAAACTTTGTCTTGAGAAAAACGCGAGTGCAGTAGACTCAGAAGTTTGGTAAATGCTTTAAGTCGAAATACAGTAAAACCCCTAACTAACAACCTGGATTTTAGGCTGTTAGGCTAAAATTAACTGTAACTCTAGTGCCATTTTCCGTTCTCGCATCTCAAATCTGACCCATTAGTTTAGCCACAGTACAGTTTCCTTTTACAATTATTTATTTATTTACTTATCTATTTATCTATTCATTTATTCGTTTACTTATTTTATTTACTTATTTATTTATTTATTTATTTATTTATTTATTTACTTACTTACTTATTTATTTATTTATCTATTTATTTATTTATCTATTTATTTATTATTAGCCATTTTCACATATGTATTTTATTTACTGACCGCCCGGCAAATAATCCTCCTCAGAGGGGTTGCCGTACAGGAAGATAGATAGATTTGCCAGTTAAGCACTCCTATATATATATGAACCTGTTTAGCCTAAAATTTGAAACAGGTTCTTATTTTCTAAAATCTATGAAAAAATTCTGTACACTTGGGCAAATAAGATAAGTCAACAATGCTTTACTTTTTCTTTTTATGGTCATTTTTACATAACTTATAATTTGGTATGCATATTTTATATGAGGAACAAGCTAACCCTGTAAATACTGTTAGCTGTAATGTATTTGTTTTTCTTCAGAAAATAAGGACCTATTTAAGAAACTAAATAGCCTAAACTTGTGCTATTACCATTTATATAAGAACCTGTTTAGACTAACAAAAATAAAACTATATCGTTTAACTTGACGTTTCGTATGCTTCGACATACATCTTCAGAAGTGACCGTCAGGCCATAAAAGTAACCACTAAATTTTAAATTCAAGATAAGTAGGCTAATTTGGAAACATACCGGGTTGTTAGTTGCGGGGTTTTACTGTAGCTCTGGTTTTGCTGTCTTTATTGGAAAAACCGCTGATCACACCATTTACTTTTGTTAGTATACCAAAAATGTGGCTATGGAAGCAATGGCTCTTTCGAGCAAGAGTGAACAAGTTGATAACATGAGTCGATATTTCTAGTTGTTGCGATGATTACACAGCGTTACACCACATAACTATTATTCCTCTGTTCCTTGACATGTTAACACTTCTATTGAAAGTTAGGGTCCTTCAGAGCTGATCATGAATTAAAACCTTGAAATTGTGACGATGAAATGGAGTGAGCATACAGAATTATAGCCTGTAACGTATTCTAATCTTAGTTTCGATATATCTTTTGTCTTCAATGATATTTTTGTTTTCAGGCTATTGTTAGCTTTCTTCTTCCCTTCACACATCAGAATGCCGCACCTAAAGAAAAGAACCGCTTCACTTATTGCGGTCACAATTTTCCTTCTAATAAAAACACAGCCATCTCAAACACAGACTACTTCAGCTCCTGTCAGCAATTCAACCCTGCCTCAGTCAACTTCAGCGCCTATTAGTAATTCAACCCAGGATTTGTCAAGTTCAACTCCTGTCAGCAATTCAACCCTGCCTCAGGCGACTGCAGCACCTATTAGCAATTCAACCCAGACTTTGTCAACTTACACTCCTGTCAGCAATTTAACCCTGCCTCAGTCCACTTCAGCACTTATTAGCAATTCAATCCAGATTTTGTCAACTTCAATTTCTGTCAGCAATTCAACCCTGCCTCAGTCGACTTCAGCATCTATTAGTAATTCAACCCTGACTTTGTCAACTTTAATTCCTGTCAGCAATTCAACCCTGCGTCAGTCGACATCAGCATCTATTAGTAATTCAACCCAGATTTTGTTAACTTCAATTCCTGTCAGCAATTCAACCCTGCCTCAGTCGACTTCAGCACCTAATAGTAATTCAACCCAGACTTTGTCAACTTCAATTTCTGTCAGCAATTCAACCCTGCCTCAGTCGACTTCAGCACTTATTAGCAATTCAATCCAGATTTTGTCAACTTCAATTCGTGTCGGCAATTCAACCCTACCTCAGTCGACTTCAGCATCTATTAGCAATTCAACCCAGACTTTGTCAACGTCAATTTCTGTCAGCAATTCAACCCTGCCTCAGTCGACTTCAGTACCTATTAGTAATTCAACCCAGGCTTTGTCAACTTACACTCCTGTCAGCAATTCAACCCTGCCTCAGTCGACTTCAGCATCTATTAGCAATTCAACCCAGACTTTGTCATTTTCAATTCTTGTCAGCAATTCAACCCTTCCTCAGGCAACTTCAGCGCCTATTAGTAAATCAAACCAGGCCCTAACGACTTCAGCTACTGTTGGCACTTCTACACAGTCTCCGACTGCTAGTGCACATGTTAGCAGCACAGCTGTGCAGACAACTCAACAGCCACCAACTTCGCCTACTTCACAAACAGGAACAGGTACAAATAGATTGTGACTGAATCTTGCTAGATGGCAAAATTCGCAAGGTGCCTTTAAAATGAATAATATAAATATATTCTGCAAAAAGAATATATTTTTCTCTTGAGGAAGTCAGCGGCGAAAGAAAGCACAAATTTGAATGTAAAGTACATGTTTAAGAAAATGCCACCAAACCGCGTAATGGTCCCTTTGCAGGATGTCAGTCACGCGTTACAAAAACTCCATGCTGGGACGCAAACAACCCACTGGGACTAGACAAACAAAGAGCTTACGTCATTTAAAATGGTAATTTTCTTTATTGTCTTGTCCCAAAAGGTTGCTTGCGTCCCAGCATGGCGCTTGTACCATGTGACTGACATCCTGCAAAGGGCCCATTCAGACAAACAAATTTTTTTGCGAATGATGACATTAGATAATACTAAGCTTCATCACAAGTTAATCTGTATTATTATTCAACACATTCTAACATTGCCCCAATATGGTCATGATACACTCGATACTCGTCTTGCGCACTCAACAGATATCCAGCGGTATTCATAGCTTCGTTTATCGTCGAACCTGAAATGGCGGCTTTTCCATCGTTTTTATAATAAACTCGGTAAACTGTGCTTTGTTATCAATATGCTGAATAAGAAACAATCTTGCGGAATATCCCCTCAATTTTTCCAACTCGGCCTAAACGGCCTAGTCGGCTTTGTATCAAACGATATTCCGCACAATTTTGCAGGATAATTGTTTTCTTATTCAAATTATATTGATAACAAAGCACAGTTTACTATACAACTGTAACTTATGTCATTGTTAGGTGTTGAGTTCTCTCTCACTTAGCAGTTTACTATTTTATTTTTCCACAGTACCTTTCCGAGTTGTCTTTCGAACGACAAATGCCAAATTTGACCTCCAACTTCTTAATGTTTCCTCTGCGACTTACAAGAGTTTCGCAACGAATAACGAAAATCTGGTAAGGGAATCTTCATCAAACTGTAATTGCATAGACCCCTTTTCAGTAATTCCCAATCTGAAGGAAAAAACAATGCTTGTTCTCTCTTCTGAGAGAAACAAACCTTTCAAATGCAAAACAATCTAATTCCTCTTCCCTCCTCTTTGGGAATCAACTGAAATGGGTCTATTGGTGAAGAATTGATGGGAATTAATCAGAAGGAAATTATACTCTCTGTGTGTCCTTATGTATAGCATTTCACACGCAAATTGGAGCTGCTAGAGTATTAACAATGTTTCATGCGTTACAAAAAGTGAGCTCAAAATATTACATACCTGTACGCTCATTATTTTTTTGTTTTTTGTTTTCTTGTAGCTCATGTCCAGTCTTTCTCCATTTGTTACGGCAGTGAAAGTGTTATTTTTCAGGTAGGTCTGGTCACGGTTGCAGCCACTCTCGTCCCCACTGCTCTGCAAGTCTCTTTGTCATTGAGCTATTGGCTCGAGACGAAAGGGGCACTGGAGACGATTATGCATTGAGAATCGATCGAAACTGTGCGATTAGGTTGTGATAATTTGTGGTCTAGTTTTTTTAGTTTTATACTCGAAATTTGCCGCATATTAAACAAAGACAAGAGCTCTGGTTTTTTGCTAACCGTTACCCTTTCAGGTGAGAGACTGGAAGGGCTCAGCTCGGAAAGAGATTTAATTTGCCGCCCCTGTTGCCTTGCGCTTCCGTCGTGGGGTCCACACTAGCTCAAGCTGGAGTGAATTTAAATAATTTGAGAATAAAACTTGTGTCAGTAAGTACAAGTCATAAATGTTGTTTGCATTAGTGTGGATGTTTGTGTGGATGTCATCGGATGCTTCATTGCAGTCGTAACTGCGGTTTTAAGGTTTTGAGGTAGTTTTGCAGGCAAGCAAATGTATCTGAAAATTTGAAACTGTAGTACTTTGCTTTCTATCACAACTTAATCAACCACATTTTTGTTTTGAATCATTTTTCCCATGTTCTTATGATTCATGAGCTTCTTTGACATCAGATTCTCATCTCAGTCTCCAGGACAATTAATATGTTGCATTTTTGCTGTTTTCACGAGCCGATACGTACACCAGACAGATGGCTCGATAGGCTTCAGTTGATCGATTTATAAACTCTAGTGGATAACTGCATGTTCATTTTACGTGTTCATGTAAATCACAAATAAAACACCACAAACAAGATTATCGGCTAAAACCGACGTTTTTCACATTTCCCTTTTATCGATTGTCCTTATTATATCTCTTCAGTGGCCCTTCGTTTATTAAGACTTTTACTTTTCCCATCTCATCAGGTCCACTACGTTTCACGTTCCTCTCCAATATGCCCTGCTTTTCGTTCCTTCCAAGCCTCTTACTGACTCTTTCCTGAGCCTCCCCCGGCTCTGGAAAGAAGGACATATAATGGTAATTGAACGGCTGAGTGAATTGCAATTTGGTCTGAAATCAGACTTGTGATTCAAATTCAACTAGGGCTGCGCCCTCGCGTTCGATTTTGAAATCACGCGTATGATTTCAGACGAAAATTGCACGACACGAAGTTCAATTACCACTTTATTACACCAATTTTGAAATCACACAGTTTTTTGTCAATAGTTAGTATTATTTCTTTTTAATTTTGATGGGTTAAAAAAAGGATGCGATTAAGAGCACAAAGTTAGTGCGATTCGTTAATATATAAAACTGATGAGAGCCAATCAGATCGAAAGGATCACCAGTGATTTCAAAATGGATATAATAAACAGAAGAATTACATCGTGATCAGCTAACGTGAATGTGAATTTTATAATTCACATGAAATCCCCTAAAACGTAATGTTACAAAATGGATAACTGACGTGCCGGGCTTCTTTTCAGACCAGGGAGTATCGAGGTTACCGTTGCTTTAACAATAAGGACAGCAGATGACGTACCGAAGGTTGAACAAAAACTAAAAACATTCAACCAATCTGGAACATTGGGGAATGATTTTTTCATTGCAAGCTACTGGGGGCGTCAAGGTAAGAAACAAACGCGCTCATTAGTTCCAACCACGTTGAGAGAATTAGCCATTAATCTTGATTACTACGATTATTTCGAATTCGAAAAGGGGGATATAACTTGGTTAGATATAAAAATTATATGTAAATGGTTGCCTGACGGACCGATTGAAAGATCGATTGACGGATTGGTTAGCTAGTTGATGGGGTATTCGCGGATTAGTTTTTTAGTGCCTTGGTTGATTGTTCGGTTGGTTGGTCGGCTGGTTGGCTGCCTTATTAGTTGGTTTATTGGATTGTTAACTGGTTGGTTGTCTGGTTGGTTGGTTGGTCGTTCGGTTGTTTGTCATCCAGTTGGCTGGCTGGCTGGCAAGTTGATTTGTTGGTCGATCGGTCGGTTAGTTGTTTGGCCTGTTAGTTGGTTGGCCGGTTGGCTAGCTGGGTGGGTGGTTGGTAGGTTGGTTGATTGATTGGTTTGTTCATCTTGTTTGTTTGTTAGGCATGTGTGCTAATTGGTCAATCAGGTATGCTTTTTTGTTGGTAGGGTAGTTGATTTGTTGTATTTGTTTGTATGTTATATTTTTCCGGTTGTACTAGGAACGAAGGGAGGTAGCTAGGTTGGCTCAGATCTTTATTCGCTAACCATGACATTGCCTATTTATCCATTTGCCCATAGATTCATTTTCTTTGTTCACTCTTTTCACATGCTTCGTCCATTGTCTATTTCCATTTGCAGATTCTCTCTGTTTACCACCTTTTGTCAGAATCCTGAATTTGCCGGGGTTGAGTGCCAGGCAATCCGCTGTAGACATCCTTCGTTCAAGAGATTTCATCGTACAAACTAACGTCACAAAATGTAACTATTCCCAGATGTTGCTATTTGAGTGGTATTTATACAGATATAATGTAGGAGACTCAGGCGGAATCAATATCAAATCTGTCATCCTTCTGGATTCAAAAAGCGCGGAATGGAACTTACAAAAACGACAGCTTGATTACGGACGATATTTTGTTGACTTCAGGGCAGCCCTTGCAAGTCATCCCAGTGTGATTGGAAGTGCTCTTGGATTTTTCAACATCACTAAATCGCCTTTGAGAGCCTATATTTCAGGAGGCAGAAAAGTTACACGTGGCAATGGAAGCAACATCAAACTAAATGGATCACTCTCCAGAGATCCAGACGTTGAACGCGGTAACCTCTCCTCAATGCAATTTACTTGGTTGTGCAAAAGGCGGGAGGAAAGTTTCCCAAACGGCTCGATAGCTTCGATTCCGGTTGTTACTCTTTCCTCGGGTCCAGGAAGTGGCGGTTGCTTTCGTAAGGGTGTTGGAAAACTGAGTTCAAATAACACCATAGTAAACTTAGAAACAAGAGCCATGGCTGTGGGCGAATTCTATGACGTCAAACTTATTGTAAGAAAAGATGACCGAGAAGACGACTTCGTCCAGGAAATTGAAATTGTCAGCGGAAATCCACCGGAAGTAACTATCAGGTAGTGTTGGGCCAAAAGTCAGCCACAGTTTCTTTTTCTTTTTGATTTTTTATTATTAATCAAAATGCTTATGCCCTCATGTCAATCCCAATAAGAAAATTTTGCCCACAAAATAAATGTGACCTAGTTGTCGTATATAATCGGATAGCAACACGTTATTGTCTTATCAGCCCTTTAGATACCAAACAGTAATCTTTATTGTTTGAAACAATGTTCGTCTTTTCACTCTTAATTTGGCCACATGGGCAATGTACTCATCATCGCCATATATTGGCTATTTCACGATCCTAAAGTTGGCTATTCCTTTGACAAAACATACTTTTCATTAATATCTTTTAGACAAACGTCGATCCCGCATAATGAAAGATCATTCCAAAACTGAATTAAGCCTTGTATTTCCCGCTGTGTTATCCGTTAAATTTAAGGGTTTTCATATTTCTTGACCATTTGGATGGAGACCAAATCGAAAGGAATATCCAACCTCGTTCACAGGGTCGAAGAGAGAGGACCCTGGGAACGAGGTTGAGGAATATCTTTTAATAATTTACGATCCTTAACAGCGCTTGGAACAGCTGGTAGGGCCTTATTAGAAACTTTGATTGCTTTAATACGTAGGCTTGATTGGCTGGCTATAGTTTTGTAATGAAAACCTGTAAATTTATTTAAATCACTGCAGGAAACGAGATCACTGATGAACGAGCACTAGAGTCTGATTACTATAATGCTGTTTCTCTTTAATAAGGTGTCTTATCAACTGTGAAAACAACGCAAGTGTATCAGCAAGAATCAGCCTGACAACCACGTGTACTGGGCATACTAAGGAAGCTTGTGCTAATTATCGCTGGCAGCTCGTCTCTCTTGACGAAAATGGAAATGAAAGCATCAAAAACCTAACACGTAACATGACAGAAACTGACCTCAATCTTCCCAGCATAATAATCAGGGCCAATCAGCTTGAACCGGGTCCTACTTATCTACTAAAAGTCATCGTGACACAGGCCAACGAACCCGCTGGAATTGCCGCTTATCAATTCAGAATAAACGCGCCACCCCTGTCCGGAAACTGCACAGTGTCACCAAAAATTGGGACGGCACTGATGGACAAGTTCAATTTTAGATGCAGTGGGTGGCAGGTAAGAAAGTGTACGGCTCTACAAAGTGATTGACCTTCGGCAAATTAACAAAGTCGCCTGGAGCAGATGGGGCGGGGGAGAGCAAACAAGTTCAAGAAAAGTTCAAGAAAAGTTCAACTTCTGGAAAATCATTAAAAATGCGAAATGCAGCTTTTTTCTGACAAACAAGTTAAGCCATTTGCAGTTGCTGAATCATCCAGCACTTCCGGAAAGTGAAACTGTGTGAAGTTGGTTTTAGACTGCGAGTAGTCTCTCTCGGCGATGGATTGTGGGGCCGGAGAAATACGCGCGCGCGCGAAACTGCGAGGCGTGTATTTTCCCGCCCCACAATCCATCACCGAAATTAGTGACTACTCACAGTCTAAGTTGGTTTTGGACAGTTAAGCAGGGGAGCAGTAAGGAACGGGTATGGTGCGTCGTTTAGTGTGGGTGCTGTGCTGTAATGAGGCCTTGCCATAGCAAAACACTTGAACCGCACTGACACCAAATTCGAATCCTGCCATGAATCGAAAGAGGGTAATGATAATCATTAAAACCGCCAATTCAACTTATTTAGTCGATTTAAGAATACAAAATATGTTTATTTGTCTGTTCCTTTTTTTGTTAGTTGATAAGCGCAGCAATGACCTCTTTTCCATTCATTTCTTTCTCCAGGACCTCAACAAACCACTGACATATGGATTTCACTACAAAACTGGGAATGGTTTGTACACTGTTGTATCGTATGGATCTGAAGACCATGTGACTACAGTGCTTCCCCCGGGTCAGGAAAACAACGGTTACTTCATTGACTTCGAGATATCAGTGATGGATAGTTTGTCAGCAGCAACGGTAATCCTCCGCAAAGTGAAGGTGAGAAAACTTTTAAGAGTAACTCAGGAACTCAGACATGCTTTTCTTTATGTCTTTTCATTTTTATACCTTCTTCGAATGGTTTTCGACCACAACCAGATTCTGATGTATAATCGAAAACAGCAGAATCGGTCATTTCTGTTTTGTCATCTTCGTAACAAACTATGCATGTGCAGGTGACGTTGACTAATGGTTTTAATTTCTGACTACTAAGATCTCCAGTCTTCCATGTTCTTCTATGGAAAGCCACAACTTTCTTATGTGATCATTTATCTTTTGATGTTGACGTTTTGTTGTTTTATGGTGTAGTTTCGCTATTTTGTAGTACAGTTACATTCTCATGCGGTGTGGTTTCATCGTTATGTTACGAGGTTCAGTCATTATGTGGTGTGGTTTCATCATTATGAGGTGAGGGTTTGTCTTTACGTGTTGAGGTTTCGTCATGTCGTGATGTGCTTTCAGCATTATGTTATGTTAGTCCATTATGTGATGTTGTTTTATCGTTATGTGGTGTGGTTTCATCGTTAAGTGATGTGGTAACTTCATTATGTGGTTTTAGCATTATGTGATGTGCTGTCATCATTATGATGTGGTAACTTCATTATGTGGTGTGGTAACTTCATTATGTGGTTTAAGCATTGTGATGTTGTTTTATCATTATGTCGTGTGGTTTCATCGTTATGTGATGCGGTAACTTCATTATGTAGTGTGGTAACTTCATTATGTGGTTTGAGAGTTATGTGATGTTGTTTTATCATTATGTGGTGTGGTTTCATCGTTATGTGATGTGGTAACTTCATTATGTGGTGTGGTAACTTCATTATGTGGTGTGGTAACTTCATTATGTGTTTTAAGCATTATGTGATGAGGTTACCTCATTATGTGGTGTGTTTTTGTCATTACGTTATGTGGGGCCAGTTGGAAAATTAAACTGGACTCTAGACTGGACTGTGGAATGGAGTTTGGACTCGACTCTGGGTTGACTTTTATGGAACTGTCTAAACATTAAATGGGGTTAATATTTTATAGGAAAATACTGCAAGGGCTGGTCAAACAACGTGTAAACGCGTAAATACGATATTTCGGCTAGCCAACACCAGTCTTCTTCAGGTTTATTGAAGGAAAACGCAAGTTTACATGGTATTTATATTTACCGGAAGTTACATGAGATAGTACGTGATGTGTCAAAGCTACAGGAAAATAACAAGGCAACTAAAATGATACAAGGTTTAAATAATACAGAAAAAGAGTAGAAAGACTTAACATTACATTTCATCGCGTTTGTTAAGGCCTGCAGGTTCTAATGTTTTAATATTTTACTTATTAGTTTAAAATCAAATTAAGCAAAATTTCAGTTTATTAAGATTAAATTACCATTAACTGCATTTTACGATGTTGTTGTAAGGCTCCATCATGCCGCAGTTCCTTCAGGTATTCGTACTAATGAAAGACTACCATAAAAATACGACTAAAGACAATGTTTGGAACACCACTCCGCAATCGGTGTGACAGACTACTTCATAGCGTGAATTACCGTGTCCACAGGAAATGTCCATAGAAATGTGTAAATTACGAACCACAGAAAGATATATAAATGGTACTATGCTTAACTGTCCTAGCAAGGTACAAGTCTATTTTTCCCACTCCTATCTGGTCTTGTGGGGAGCAGGGATGGCGCAGTGGTGAGAGCACTGGCCTTCCACCAATGTGGCCCGGGTTTGATTCCCGGACTCGACGTCATATGTGGGTTGAGTTTGTTGTTGGTTCTCTTCTCTGCTCCGAGAGGTTTTTCTCCGGGTTCTCCGGTTTTCCCCTCTCCACAAAAACCAACATTTCCAAATTCCAATTTCATCTGCTTGTAAAGTGCATTTGATCATATACACATGGAAAATGCGCTATATAAGTTCTAAATTATTATTAGTAGTATCATTATTATTGTTATTACTAATATTATTATTATTGTCTTCAAGAGTTGACAAAAATGTATAAACGAGGCAGTCGCGAAGTGAGATAGGCAAGTAGCCCCCCTTCTTACCTAAAAAATGATGAACTCCCCCCTATTAATTGTTTAAAAAAAATAGCCCCCCCCCTCTAGCCAATCTAAAACAGCCTTGAACCCCCCCCCCTTCTTTTTCCCTCCCCCCTTCTACATAAATAATAACTGGTCCCTAAGTCTCGCATGACAAAATGGCCAGAATCTAGCGTGCGAACTATCAGTTAAAAGACCCTTTGTTTTCAAGGCTTCGGTTCTGGAAATATTTGATATACATCTTTTAGTGACAGGAGAGTTGACAACCATATACAATGGAACGCTTAAAAAGCTTAAAAAGCGTGTACCTATCTCACTTCGCGACTGCCTCGTTTATTCACTTTTGTCAACTCTTAAAGACAAGGTAGGAGCAGGCGAAATAGACTCGTACCTTGCTAGGACAGTTAAGCACAGTACCATTTATATATCTTTCTGTGGTTGGTAATTTACACATTTCTATGGACATTTCCTGTGGGCACGGTAATTCCTGCTATGAAGTAGTCTGTCACGCCGATTGCGGAGTGGTGTTCCAAACATTGTCTTTAGTCGTATTTTTATGGTAGTCTTTCATTAGTACGAATACCCGAAGGAACTGTGGCATGATGGAGCCTTACAACAGCATCGTAAAATGCAGTTAATGGTACTTTAATCTTCATAAACTGAAATTTCGCTTAATTTGATTTTTAACCAATAAGTAAATTATTAACCCCATTTAATGTTTAAACAAAGTCAACCCAGAGTCAAGTCCAAAGTCCATTCCACAGTCCAGTCCACAGTCCAGTCTAGTTTTCCAACTGGCCCCACATAACGTAACGACAAAAACACACCACATAATAACATAACATAACATAACATAAAACCTTTATTTAAACACGATAAGATTTAAAGCTTACAAGCTTGTGGGGTCGTGTATGCTAACTACGTCACAGTGAAATATATACATGTAAAATGTTCGATAAAAACTAAAATATCAACAGTAATTAATTTAAATACGAAATATATACCTATAAAATTACTAAAAGCTAAAAGCAGAAATATTAGTCTAAAATCTAGCAGTAATCAATTTAAAAGTACACATAGTCGCTGACTCTATGTCTCGACGTAGAGCCTGCTGTGCCGTCAAAAATAAAGTCTTTAAAATAATCCCTGGCTGTAAGCCGCTTCTTTAATTCCTTGAAGCTTACATTAGTTGTTTTATCATTGTTGTTCACCAAGTTCCATAATATAGACCCTCGATAGGCTAATGAGTCTTTCATAAATCTGCTTTTGTATCTGCGGGTGGCTGCTACCTCGTGCCCTCGCAGCGAGTAGCAGTTGTCTCGTTTACTAAAAATATTTCGACATAAACTGTCAGGTAATATATTATTGTAATGAAGTTACCACATCACATAACGACGAAACCACACCACATAATGAAGTAACCTCATCACATAATGCTTAAAGCACATAATGAAGTTAGCACATCACATAACGATGAAACCACACCACATAATGATAAAACAACATCACAAGGCATAATGCTTAAACTACATAATGAAGTTACCACACCACATAATGAAGTAACCACATCACATAATGATTAAACCACACCACATAATGATAAAACAACATCACATAATGCTTAAACCATATAAAGAAGTTACCACACCACATAATGAAGTAACCACATCACATAACGATTAAACCACATCACATAATGATAAAACAACGTCACATAACGCTTAAACCACATAAAGAAGTTACCACACCACATAATGAAGTAACCACATCACATAACGATTAAACCACATCACATAATGATAAAACAACATCACATAATGCTTAAACCACATAATGAAGGTGCCACACCACATAATGAAGTTACCGCATCACATAACGATGAAACCACACCACATAATGATAAAACAACATCACATAATACTTAAACCACATAATGAAGTCACCACACCACATAATGAAGTAACCTCTCAGGCGCAGATCTAGGGGAGGTGAAATGGGTGAATTTTCACCCCCCCCCCCCCCCTTTTTCTGAGCCCCCCTTCTTTCTTCCTTTTTTTTTTTCTTATCCCTCAAATATTGAAATAATATTTGACTTCTCTGATTTCTCTGATTGAGGTGGAGGAAATTCCCACCCCCCCCCCCCCCCATTTCAAAATCCTGGATCCGCGCCTGCCTCATCACGTAATGATTAAACCACACCACATAAGGATTAAACAACATCACATAATGCTTAAACCACATAATGAAGTTACCACACCACATAATGAAGTTACCACATCACATAACGATGAAACCACACCACATAATGATAAAACAACATCACATAATGGACTAACTACATAACATAATGCTGAAACCACATCACAACATGACGAAACCTCAACACGTAAAGACAAAACCTCACCTCATAATGATAAAACCACACCACATAATGACTGAACCTCGTAACATAACGATGAAACCACACCGCATGACAATGTAACTGCACTACAAAATAACGAAACTACACCATAAAACTGCAAAACCTCAACATCAAAAGATAAATGATCTCATAAGAAAGTTGTATCTGAAATAGGCCAATTGTTAGTTTTTCCAAGAATAGAGCTGGGGAGGAAATATCATAAGGTGCTTCGTTTCCCAGTAAAATCCCTATCCAAAAGTTGCCATCTTTCAAGTTTGCGGACATAAGGGAATGTCGTTATCGTTCTCAGTCCCTCTCGGTTAGACACAAATTCGCTGATAAATCAAGCATACCTCTCATTATGCATGAACCATCAATTTTACAGTTTACGTCGATTGCAATTCTTTTATTTGATTTTATGTTTCTACATGTTATATGTTCAAAATTTCATAATTAAAAATAAAAAACCTGGCAGGTCACGTGGGTTACCAGCTAGAAATCATTCCTTTTTTAACCAGGCGGAAATATGTACTTTCTTATTCATGTCCTTAGGTCAATCGTGCGCCAGCGGGTTTGAATCTCAGCGGTCTTGCATTGGGTAACAGCAGTCAGGTTAATCAGCTCGTCCAAACAGGAGACGTTAGGGGTGCTACGCAGCTTGCGAACGCTGTGCTGCAAACTGTTGAACAGTCAAATACAACTGCATTCGATCAAAGGATCGCGGTAGGTAACAATATTACAGCTTGAAATAAAAAATAGGTTATGGCAAGAGTTAGTTCAGGGCAGAAAAACAACCACGTACATTTTGAAACAGCTTTGGAATGTATGCAGTAGATATGGTCATATTGTCACAGATACGATATAAATGATATGAAATCCAGGTGAAATAGCTGAGAGTAGCCTTAGCTTGGATGGAATATTAAAACGGGTAACAATATATTCAAAAGGCCAAGATACTGATAAGAAATGGACTCAATGGACAAGAAGTGAAACTCTGATGTCGTTACTATAGTGGAGATTTTCGTTTCAGAAAGTGCAAATCCGCGTCCCTAACTAGCAGGGTTATATCTCTTCCTACAGATTAAATCTTCCATTGTGAAAGAGGTTTCTAATGTTAGAGTAGCCAATTTGCAGTCCTTGACACAAGTGACGTCAGTCATTGCACGAGCAACACTGGAACCCAGTCAAGTGACACCTGATACACAGGTATGCATGACGTAGCCACGTTGGTCACGTGCTTTTCGTACACCGCAGGATGGCTGACTTTATGATACTGTGTTAATGTTTGTTGTATCCAAAGCCATCCGTCCTCTCTCTTCCATCGATGTTTTCTTGTAAACAGAACAAAACTGTTTGGCTTCAGAACGGAAATTAAACGTCCTTGCTCTGTAAAGGATGGTTTTCACTAGCGACAGAGTCGGAGCCGGAGTTATAATCAAAAGTGTGGAGCGTTATGATCTAGTGAAAATCAAAGCGATGGCGTCGGAAGAAATTAAAAAAATATTGATTCCGTTATGACTCCGTCGCTTATGATCTACTGAAAACTTGATTACCGGAGTCGCAAGCACTATTTTTGGTATCAAACTGTAATCCGAGAGCGTCAGAACAAGAATTGTGGTTGGTTAGTTTTTGCGCTTCTGCTTCCGACCCCGACAATCTAGTTAAGAGACGGAGTCTTAAGCGGAATCGGAATCCGTCGAGCTTATGACTCCCCTTACGACTCCGATCTTCGATTTTCATTGAGTCATAAGTGTTCGTACGACTCCGACTCAGTCGCCTAGTGAAAACCGGCCTGAAGGAATTGTAACATCGTTAATTATGTAACACTGAATTACTCGAGGAGGAGGTTAACAGTTAGCTGGTTTTTACATCTAGTAAGCGTCTTTGAAATGGCGGCCACTCAGTAAAACAAAAGGTTTAATGACAGTGAGTGAGGGCATGTGACATTTTCTTCTCGGGGGATCAGCTCAAACAGATTGAATAAATACGATTAAATTGTCTCTTGATCAGTACACAGTGCAAAATTTTGGAATTTATATTCCTCTTCTATTTCAATCTATTTCCTGTTTTATGTTGTCCCTACATTACATTCACGACGCAATTTTTACTTGCTTGTAAATAATTTTTTTAATGGGTTTGCATATTAGAATATTGCTCTGCAAACTCTTACATCTTTGACGTCACTGCTACGAGACAGAACGACAGAAGATTACGCTTCGGAATCAACTTTGGTTGAAGAAGGAGGAGAGAACCTGGTACTGAGTCTTGGCAATCTTCTTAATTCTGCTGCGCAGAAAGCGAGCGTCACAGAGAATACAAAGGAGCCAGCGGACATTCGCACGGAGGTAACTACGTCAAATCATCAGGACCTCGCTTAAAGTAGATACTAATGGTGCTCTTAGTAGTCTTCGTAAGGTATAAAAACAGCTGTGGAAGCAGCATTAGGAACACACCCCTGCGTGAGTCAGATACTATCAGTTCTCTGTATTGGAGGTCAATATTGTGAGTGTTTATACGAGAATGAATGTATGAAAATCATATATTTGAACTGCGGATTAATGATTAAATATGAGACTGATCATCGCAGTTATGAACACTACTTAAGCAGTAGTGAAAATAAAGCCTGAAAAAAAATCAGGCTTGTACGGGATTCGAACCCACGACCTCTGAGATACCGGTGCAGAGGTCGCGGGTTCGAATCCCGTACAAGCCTAATTTTTTTTTTCAGGCCTTATTATCACTACTGCTTAAGTAGTGTTCATAACTGCGATGATCAGTCACATATTTAATTGTGAGTGTTACTCATGCATGTGCAGAAACCAAGTTATATTTTACCCTTTTCTTGCTTTGTTTCTGTTTTTGCTTTGTTTGTTTCTTTGTTGTTGTTGTTGCTGCTGTTTTTTTCTTCAAGTTTAGTAGGTTTGTCTTAATCAAAGCTTAAGACAAGTACAAAATTATTTCGAGACAGCTAAAGTGAAAAACGTCTCAAATAGCCGATCACCTCACAAGTGGTTCAACTTGCATCACCCTCCCCCAAAACCCAATACGACCTATTCAATGGTTTTAGTTCCACACTCGTGACTAACTGAATGCAAAATACTCTCCGTAATAAAGCTGGCGTTACCCTTATCGACCTTATCATATTTATGGATGTTACTTTACAGAGCATAAAGGTCTCTAAAGACACTGAAACACTCATTGATAGCGTCGGAACAACACTTTTGTCGAGTATGGTAGTGGACCAAGAACCTCGCCGGATCAAAACAGAGTCATTGAACATGGTGCTGAACAGGCTCAGTCCAAAATCCCTAGAGACTAAAGGGGACCTTACTGAAGATGACGTGGGATTCAAACTTCCATTTAACCCCATTACTGATGCAAAAGCAGAAGATGCTCAGTTCGTTGACACCGTGGTAAGCTTACTATATTGCAGACTTGTCCCTGGTAATACGACCATAGGAGATTTTGTGTATGCCTTTTGCTAAGCAGCCATGTTTGCAAAACTGAATATTTAATGAGCTACCACAATGCCATGCATACATAAACTGGGGCAAAACAAAGAAAATTACAATAATAACAATAACAAAACAATATCGACAAAGTTCCACAGAATTCCATACGTCACTGTATATAATGCAAATAAAGTTCATCAGTAACGAAGTTCCACAGATTCCAAATGTCTTTGATTCAATGTTCCATAAACAAAGCTCAATAAAGTTGTCACTCTCAACTGATAACTTGAGATACTGAGGGGGTTTAACCTGTCGTCCTGATCTAGTCTTGACTACTACCTGGTCTGATATCACAACTGTAGATGGCTCACATGGAGTTGATGGTTGATCCTCACCTGTTGCATCGGTGGACCTGGATTGAGGTTGTACACTGCTACTTGTCTCTCTGCTACCAATTACTCCATTGCTTGTTGTGTCCATTGAACAGCCCACTGGTCGCGTATTCACTGCTGGCATGTCTTCCTTTGGCATAGTGGTTGGAGCCCTGCTGAAATGCAAGTGCCTCCTATTCCTGCGGTACCTGGTTCCATCAGTTGCCTGAACAACATATGATCTTGGTGATGGATGTCTGTACAATACTGTTGCAGCTTGCCACTATTTTCCATGCTGCATTCTGACAACATCACCAGTGTGAAGTGGTGCTAACTCTCTACCGCAATGCTTGTCATATTGCTGTTTTTCTTTCTCTTTCCTTTTTTCCCAGATGTGCTTTATTTCTGACGAGCATGGTGGTCTGAGAAGTGCTGTGGTGGTAGGCAGGCTTGTCTTTAGTCTGCGTCCCATCAGAAGTTGCGCTGGGGATAAATGGGTTCCTTCTAGTTGCGTGTTTCGGTAGTTTAGAAGAGCTCGATATGGATCTGCACCTTTCTTGAGCAATGCTTTTACGGTCTCCACTGCTCTTTCCACTTCCCCATTAGCTTGTGGATAGTGTGGGCTTGATTTGGTATGAATAAACTCGTTTGACTTCACAAATCCACTGAATTCAGAGCTTGCAAACTGTGGTCCGTTGTCACTTATCAGCTCATCTGGTAGCCCATGTCTTGAAAACTGACTCTTTAGGTAACTGATTGTGTTCCCACTGGTGAGGTTATCCAGCTTGTCCACTTCGATCCATTTGGAGAAGTAATCCACGCACAATAAATAGCTATGACCATTGTGCTCAAAGATATCTGCACCTATCTTTGCCCATGGCCTGTCTGGTATTTCGGGAATAATCATTGGCTCTTTGGCATGTGCTCTTTGATGCTGGCTGCACTTGTAACACTTGGACACCCGTTCTTCTATTTGAGTCGCGATTCCGGGCCAGAAGAGTACATCACGAGCGCGTTGTTTACTCTTGACTATTCCTTGTGTGATTCATGTATTTTCTCCAGCATCAAGGGTCGGAGTGCATGTGGGACAATAAGCTTTTGCCCTTTAAATAGCAGACCATCAATACATGAAATCTCGTCTCGAAATGTCCAGTATTGTCTGATCTGTACTGGTACTTCAGCTTTTGAGTTTGGCCACCCTTCTAGTACAGCATCTTGCAGTGCTTGCATCTCTGGATCGTTGGCTGTAGCATTCTGAAATTCATGGTATTTTTCAGGTGAGATAGGCAAGTGCGTTGTCAAGTTCACTTCATTGACCTCTAGGTCTGGCACCAGAGCTTCATTCGTTTCAGGTAGGAATGCTCTGCTTAAAGCATCAGCAAGAAACATCTCTGTTCCTGGTCTGTACCCGACTTTCAGATCATAACGTTGTAACGACAGCATCATTTTCTGAAGACGGAGGGGTGCTTGGTGAAGTGGTTTGCTTAGGATGTGTTCTAGCGGCTTGTGGTCTGACTGGACTGTAACTGGCTTGCCATAGACATACTGGTGGAATTTTTGTGTTCCAAACACAATAGCTAAGGTCTCCTTTTCAATTTGCGCGTACTTCTGCTGAGTAGGCGTCAATGCTCTTGATGCGTAGGCTATTGGCTGATCGTCCTGGAGTAATACAGCACCAAGTCCCTTTGAGCTGGCATCCACTGATAGTGTGACGGGTTTGGCAGGATCGTAGTAGCCAAGTACTGGTGTATTTGAAGCCATCGATTTGAGGTTTTGAAAGCTTTGTTCTTGCTGGGTTTCCCAGTGCCATTCAACTTCCTTCTCAAGGAGTTTTCTGAGTGGGGCACTCACTTCAGCCAGGTTTGGGATGAACTTGGCCAGATACTGCATGAATCCTAAGAATGTTCTCAGTTCCTTTGTATTCTGCGGCTGTCGCATTTCCTTAACTGCACGGACTTTCTCTGGGTCAGGCATGAGTCCATCTTTAGTAAGCAGGTGTCCTATGTACGGTACAGCATCCTTTCTGATGTGGCACTTAGCCAGGTTAAGTTTCAGATTTACTTCTCGGGCTCTGTTCAACACTTGTCGAAGCCGTGCGTCATGTTCCTCAACGTCTCGTCCCCAGACTAGTATATCATCGACTATGGCCTCTTCTCCTTCAACATCTTCAATGATGGTGGACATGGACTTTGGGGGCAGATTTTATACCAAATGGGAGCCTTGTAAATCGATATCTCCCAAAAGGAGAGTTGAAGGTGCAGAGCTTGGAACTGGTTTCATTCAGTTTAATCTGCCAAAACCCTGATTTCGCATCCAGTGTAGAGAACACTTTGGCTCGGGAATTTCTGCTACAACTTCTTCAATCGTTTTCATGGGATAATGTTCGCGTTTGATTGCCTGTTGAGATCTCGAGGGTCAAAACAAATTCTGATTTTTGAGGGCTTCACAATCGTGACAATGCTACTGACCCAGTCAGTCGGCTCAGTCTGTCTCACAATAACTCCGGCTTCTTCCATGCGATCCAATTCTTCTTTTATCTGGCCTTTGAGTAAGACAGGTACTTTTCTAGGAGGGTGCACGACGGGTGGCACTGTACAGTCAATCTTGATTCCATGTTCTCCAGGTAGGCACCCCAATCCTTTGAAAACATCGGGATACTCTTGAAGTATGTTAGAGAGAGCAGGCTGTTGTGTGTCTGCAGTATTCGACTGGTTATCCAACATGTCATCATGTGCTGGTGGACTGTTAGCCTCTTCCTGTTGGTCCTGCTGTGCTTGTCCAGGCAAAGAGTTAACTGTGTGTATCCGATGGACCAGTCCCATCTCTTTGGAGGTGCTTGCACTGAGTACTGCTGGCACTTTCAGATCGACAATGTAAAACTTCACTTGGTACCGTTTGCCTTTATGTTCACATGGTAAGGTTGTGACTCCTCTTACATCAAGTGCGTTACCAGAATAGGACTTCAGCTGTGCAGCTGGCTTTCTGAACTCTGCTTTCATTCCTATCTGATGAAACGTTTGAAGTAACATCACATTGCAACGTGCTCCTGTATCTATCTGAAATTTGACAACTTTCTGATGAATCTTGATTTCCTCGCACCACTCACTTATGTCCACTGCATCTACAGTCTCTATACAGCCTACATACAAGTCGTCCTCACTGCTACTTTCATGGACGCAGTGTACATCCTTTGGGTACTTGGTTCTACAGACTCTTGCAAAATGATTTAGCTTATTGCATTTTCCACATCTTCGTCCTTGCGCTGGACATTCACCACTCTTTTCATGTTCTAGTCCACATCTGGTGCATTCTACTGATTTTGTTTTCGATTCAATGCTGAAGCGTTTACAGCGATCGCCCCGTTTCTTCTGTCTGGGTTCCACTGTGTGTACTTTGGGATCCTCACCAGCCATGGTCTGTAGTTGGGCGCAAGAAATTTCTTGGGTTCTTACGATGTCAATGGCGTGTTCTAGAGTCAAGTCGGACCCTTCTTGAATCAGTTTTTCTCTTGCTTTCTGTGAAAGACAGCCAATTACAACCCGGTCTCTGACCATCTCATCTGGATCCTTGTATCCGCAGTCTTTCACGAGTAACTGCAGGTCTGTTAGGAACTGGTCGAACGATTCGCCCTCTTGTTGTATTTTGTTGTGAAATTTGTATCGCGCGAAGACCTGATTCGATTTTGGCTTTACGTAAGCTTCAAATTTATCGTAATACGTTTGGAGCTTCTTCTTGTCGTCGGCGCTGGGTGTCCAGGTATTGTAAATATCCCGGCCCTTATCACCTACCCAGATCATCAGATAGTTACAGAACTGCTCTTCGTTCTTGCCTTTCAACGGACCTCCAAACGTAAATTCACAATGCTGTTTGAACGATCTCCACGCTGCCGGTAGGTCGCCACTTGACCAATCCATTTTCGGTGTATTTGATGAGAACATGCCTTCCATACCGCTTCTTTATGTCGGCGAGTGTTATATCGATCTTCGTTCAGTGATCGTTTCTTTCGATGGCTTTCTTTTCAGGCTTAAATTTTAGGATTTACTTCTGACGCCATGTTGTGTATGCCTTTTGCTAAGCAGCCATGTTTGCAAAACTGAATATTTAATGAGCACCCACAATGCCATGCATACATAACAGGAGGGTGTCCGCAAGTACGCTCACAGGGATCTCACACCAAAAGTTGGACAGTTTCCGATTCCGAAAAACAAGGACATGTATGGGAATACTGAAGGAGTCAAACCTCTCGGCATTCCCGTGCATTCCTTTGCATTTCAATTACAAACGGTCGCCAAGTTCAAGAGGGCTCTGTCAGGTGGGCCATCAAGGCCCACATGATATCAAAGGGAACGAAGCTACCAAGTCAAAACCAGCCTACGCGGCTGTCTGGTGTGAAAACAAAGCAATGAGTGGCATGAATGGCATGAATGATCATGAAAATATTTCATTTCTTTCCCAGTTGACCGTGAGTGTTTTCAATCCGTTCACATGGGACAAAAGTTCAAGCTTGGTCAGATCTCATGTTCTGAGCTTGGTCCTTAAAGATCATAATGGAAAAACTTTGACAGTCAAAGACAGCACAGAAGATGTGGAGCTGAAGATTGCACGAGACCCGAATCAAGAGCCAGAGTCCAAGGAACCATTTTTTGTGAAATCCAGCAACGAAGGGAAGATGCAATATCACATGATATACTTGGCGGATGCTGATGGCAGTGCAGTAAGAATGAGGGTGAGTATCGAGCTTATATCACCGTAAAATTCGTTAGACAAGTAAAAATTAGCGATAGAAAAGAACAACCAGTTTGGTGACATCGTGACACCATTTTCAAGTTCAAATGCATAAAAATAAACTGTAAAAAAATTGTTCGCTCAAGATTAACATACTTCTCAATTCAATATGGAATATCACGCAAATTCTTTGATTGTAAAGGATTGCAAAGGATTGGCGTAGTGGTGAGAGCGCTCGACTTCCCCCAATGTGGCCTGGGTTTGATTCCCGGACTCGGCGTCATTAGTGGGCTGAGTTTGCTGGTTCTCTACTCTGCTCCGAGAGGTTTTTCTCCGGATACTCCGGTTTTCAGTCTCTCCAATTAGTAGAGCATCTGTGCTCGGCTAAATAGATTTGAGACTTAAATAAAGTGATTGTTATTGTTATTATTATTATTATTGTTATTATTATTATTATTATTATTATTATTATTATTATTATTATTATTATTATTTATTATTTGAAACAGAATATTATTATTGCACCTGACGTCACGGCGGCCATGTTGGTCGAACGAACAATAGCGAAAAAGTCTTTTTGGGAATTTGACTCTATTATTATGCAAACCTTGAGCTACATTTTTCTCTTGTTTTGGCACCAACATGGCCGTCTTATCACGTGAGGGAAATCAAAGAATAGTTTTGCTTGAATTGAGTCCTACTGGACAGTAAGAGATAATGTTAATTCTCTAATTGTCATTTACTTATTTCCTCATTTATTTCTTTATTTAATTGTTAGCTGAAAACAAAGGGAGCTAGGACCATTACCATTAGCTTGGACAGCGAGGGGATCGTGACAATTTTTTACCAATAATTATTCCTCGTATGTCTATATAAATCAACAAATGCGTGGCGATTGCGACTTCTGAATGATTTATTGAAGGTTATTTTATACTTTTACCTGCGTAGACGTGATAGCTTTTGAACATTACATTTTTCTCTACCAATTCCTGTAGAAAACTGGAGAAAAGTCGATATTTAGTACTGAATATTACCATTCACATGCAAAGCATGGCTCATTATATCTGTTTATTTCAGATTAAGCCAGCGGGATCGGCTAATCTTACAGTGTTTGTGCGATATGGACAGCGGCCAACTGTCACAGAATATGTCACAAAAACAAGGATCCCGGATGAAGCGTGCTCCTCGAATTCTCAGGACCAGTGCAGCGAGGAGGCATACGACATTCTCTTAGTTCAAGAGGTGTTAAGTAAACCGGGACCTTACTTTATTGGTATACTTAACGAAAAGAAAGAGGATGGTACCAAAAGACGCAAGAGACGGTCTTGTTCAGGAAGTGGTCGACAAAAGAGATCATGCGTGGAGTTCAAGGACCCTCCCAGACCGGAGAACATCACGGTGAAACCGGTTTATGACCCTAAAACAGATGTCAATTACTCGATGGGGATCGGGAGGGAAGAATGTTTGTTCTGGGACAGAAAAGAAGAACGGTGGTTATCCAGAGGCTGTCAGGTAAGCTAATGTTTCATTTTCTCTCCCCCTTTTTCTTTATGGTGAGGAGGCGATGAAGGGGTCCTTATTAACTTTTTTCTTCATTCTCAAACACAATCGTGGGGATTGAAAATAACCTTGAAACCCGAAGGAAGTGGGTTCTAGGTAAGGTTGGAATTCAGTTTCAGATGACTTAGGATGGCTTTGCAGTAATGGGCCCTTTGCAGCTGGTCAGTCACGTGGTACAAAAACGCCATGCTGGAGAGCAGGCAACGCATTGGGACAAGACAAACAAAGAGCTTACATCATTTAAAATGGTAATTTTCTTTGTTTGTCTTGTCCCAGTGCGTTGCTTGCTCTCCACATGGCGTTTTTGTACCACGTGACTGACCAGCTGCAAAGGGCCCATTCGTTACCTCTTTCATATGCCTACCTCCCCGCCACCTGTACGTAATTCCTTCAGCCCCATCCTACACCATATTTCTCATTTTAGGTTCTTTCAGGTATGCTATTGATTTATAATTAACGCAACCTAAAAAATGCAACCACAGTGTAACAATGACTTGTCTTTTAAGGTCGGATCACGATCCACTCCAACCTCACTGCACTGCCTTTGTAACCACCTGACATCATTTGGCGGAGGAGTCCTCGTGATGCCAAATACGCTTGATTATGATGTCGTCTTCAGCGAACTGACGCGGCTTCACGAGACCGGAAACGTTGCTGTCCTCGTCACTATAGTTACTGCGCTCTTGTTGTATGTAGTAGCGGTGATATTTGCAAGAAAAGCTGATAGAAAGGATAAGGCTAAGGTGAAAATTAGTTTGCTTTGTTTTCATTTCCATTGTCACCGCTAGATTGTTTAGAGTGATCAGATTGATATTCTATTGAGGCTCCAAAATTAACGTGCACATTCTCAATGCTGTTCTAGAGAGGAGAATTTGAAAATTAACGTGCACATTCTCAATGCTGTTCTAGAGAGGAGAATTTGTTAAAACATCAGTAAATTTCATGTCTGGTATTTTCTTTTATTTTTTACTTCGTTACCCCCAGACTGGGCCAGCTTTGCATTTGAACTCTTCCCAAGAAGAAAGCTACCAGTACGAGCTGACAATAGCTACTGGAGTATGGAGGGATTCTGGGACAGACACGAACGTTGCTATTGTTATTCACGGAAACGAGGCCGAGAGCCAGCCCATAATAATAAACAAGGACATGATGAAGCCAAGAACAGTGTTGGCGCGTGGAAATGAAGACTTGTTTGTGATTCACTTGCCAGTCACACTGGGTGAAGTTCAATACATTCATGTGTGGCACGACAACTCGGGAAAACATCCTTCGTGGTTTTTAAGATATATGAACATCAAGGATACTCAGACAGAAAGACAATGGACTTTTCTTAGCAACAGTTGGTTCGCGTTAGAAAAAGGGGACGGGAAAATGGACAGAGTTCTGCCTCCTATCTCCTCGAAAGAAATGAAAACTTTCCAGTATTCATTGAACTTTCAAGCTTCCAAGAGTTTTACCGAAGGACACTTGTGGTTATCTGTTGTTACCAAGCCCCCTAAGAGTAAATTCACGCGGGTGCAGAGGGTCACGTGTTGTTTGAGTCTTCTGATGTCCGCCATGTTGGCTAATGCCCTGTTTTACCGGACCGACAAGGTAGCCGACCCTACAATACAGATCGGCCCTTTGAAATTTAGCTGGAGACAGATTGTGGTGGGATTAGAAAGTGCTTTAATAGTAACTCCTGTAAACTTATTAATTTGGTTTCTTCAAAAAAAGTGCTGAAAAACACTGGAACAAAGTAGAGCAGTCCATTCAAAAGTTCGGCGTAAACCTACTGGAAAGTGGGCGTATCGGGGTTTAAACAGCAAGGGAGACGACGAACACGTTGATAATACGTCACGCGAGAAGACCACGTTTTTGAAGAGAATGCTACCGTGCGTACGCAGCAGTGGTACAAAGGATTTCCAGTTGCCTCACTGGTGCGTGTACATCGCCTGGGTTCTAAGCTTTGCCACTGTAGCTTCATCCTCAACATTTACTTTTTTCTTCAGCTTACAATGGGGAAAGGATATCTCCAATCAGTGGCTATCTTCAATGCTCGTATCTTTCACAGAAGACTTGTTTGTTCTTCAGCCAATCAAGATACTCCTAATCATGCTCATAACTGCTTGTCTCTTTAGTGATGCACTTGAGCTTGAAACAGACAGTGCTAGCCAAACCACCACATCTCAAGCTACCACATCTGAATGCATAATTCAAAATACAAAACTTGCCATTGCCATTACACAAGTTGATGACTCGCAGAGCATCAAGATGAACGTTTGTCAAGCGGATGACCTCAGGCTTGCCAGGGAATACCGAGTAAAAGAGGCCAAAATGCTGTCGTTTTTCGGAGAGTTAATTGGTTTTCTCTTTTTCCTATGTCTGCTTGGAATAGTGTCTTACGGCAACCGAAATTACCACGGATATCTAATGACAAAGAACCTTCAAGACACCTTCAGTAACTTTTCTTGGTAAGCATCTTTAAAATAGAAATGAATTCTGTCCTCTTGCACTTTAAAAATCATTGGACAGTAAATACAGCAAGACTGGTTTCATAGCAAGGAACGACCAATAACCACTATTTGCTTTATCATATACGTTCCTTGCCGGCGGGTGTAAACAACACTGCCTTTTTACCGTTCGCTACAATTTCATAGCTGGTTACATCTTCTACCACAGAATCCTCCTCTTCTTTAATGCAACGGCGGTCCTTGCTAGTATATTTCAGTTCTTAAAAGTTATTGGTCTTTCCTTGTGGATTTTCGTAAAATTCTTCCATAAAAAACGCAGGGCGTGTGCGCCAGATAGAGCAAGCGAATTTCCCCAATCTAAGTTAAATAGAATTTATTTTGTCACTTAACTTCAAAAAATCTCCAGGAGTTGTTTTCGTTAACTTTTAAAGCTGAATCATTCAGATTCTTACTGTTTTTTAACAGTTTTACTCCGCCAGCTTTGAGCCTCTTGTCTCGTATTGCTGGTTGTTGTAGAGGCAGTAGTTGTAGTCAGAATTGTAGTTTATAAATGTTGATGATAATGTTGTTGCTGTCATTAACGACGATGATGATGATGTCTTCATTCCAAAAAAGGTACCTGACACTAGTGATAAACTGGAGCACGGTCACGATATTTTGGGTCATTATAAGAGAGATAAAAAATGTACTTAAATAATGCCAAATAATGAAATGACAAATTTTCAGGAAAGATAAACACCAAAGAGAAAAGAATAATCAAATGAAGAATGATCCTCGCAGTTGTGAACGCAATTTATGCAATTGCGAAAAGAAGCCTGAAAAAAATTCAGGACTTCAACGGGGTTTGAACCCGTGACCTCGCGATTTTACCGGTGCGATGCTCTAACCAACTGAGCTATGAAGCCACTGACGTTGGGAGCAGGTCAATTGTGGGTTCATATGTTTCCCGTGCAAGAAATGAGTGTGAATGATATATGAAATGAATCATATATGAACTGCGGAAATGAAATCAAATGAAGAATGATCCTCGCAGTTGTCAACGCAATTTATGCAATTCCGAAAAGAAGCCTGAAAAAAATTCAGGACTTCAACGAACCACAATTGACCTGCTCCCAACGTCAGTGGCTTCATAGCTCAGTTGGTTAGAGCATCGCACCGGTAAAATCGCGAGGTCACGGGTTCAAACCCCGTTGAAGTCCTGAATTTTTTTCAGGCTTCTTTTCGCAATTGCATAAATTGCGTTCACAACTGCGAGGATCATTCTTCATTTGATTTCATTTCCGCAGTTCATATATGATTCATTTCATATATCATTCACACTCATTTCTTGCACGGGAAACATATGAACCCACAATTGACCTGCTCCCAACGTCAGTGGCTTCATAGCTCAGTTGGTTAGAGCATCGCACCGGTAAAATCGCGAGGTCACGGGTTCAAACCCCGTTGAAGTCCTGAATTTTTTTCAGGCTTCTTTTCGCAATTGCATAAATTGCGTTCACAACTGCGAGGATCATTCTTCATTTGATTTCATTTCCGCAGTTCATATATGATTCATTTCATATATCATTCACAGAAAAGAATAAATGCAAATATGGCGAGGATGGTGAAGGATGGAGAAGATTGAAACGGATAACAAATTACCTTTTTTAAAATTTTAGGCAAAATTTTGTTATTTCACTGTTTCGCATTATTTAAATACATTTTTTTATCTCTCTTATAATAGAGACCTTAAGATCGAGGTTCGGCCACCTTACCGCAAACGGCAAACCGCGGTTTGTGGTTTCACGTTAGCTGTCTGCCCATATTCGGGCCTTAAGATTCGCGGGTAACAAATAGCCGGCCGCCATGTTTATTTTCAGTCATTCGTTCACTTCTATTTTAGCTGAGAAATCGTCTTAAAAATAACGTTTCCATGAAAAAGAGTTTTTTAATTAATAGGCGAAAGAGTTCTAAAAAGTATTATTTCCTCTCAAACGTGGGATTGTGATGTTTTGGGGTGCAAAAACCCTTGCGGTAAATCAACTTTACCTGTAGAGCGTGGTCTAGCCGTACAAACGTGAACCTCAAACCGCAAACCTGACGGCAAGGCACTGGACACGTGACTTCTTGACGTTTGCGGTTCGCGGGAAATGCCGAAAAACCTCAATCTTAAGGTCTCTAATGACCCAAAATATCGTGACAATGCTCCTTTAATTTTTTTATGTACGAATCCATGTAACCGAAACACCCAATGAAAGTCAACCCGAGACCCTTTCAGCGACACGTCTTTTTATAGAGCAAAAGAGGACGCTTAGTACAAGTTATATGAACATGACAAATGTTACTTCTTGTTACTTCAATCTAGGCCAGCGATCCAAGATTCTACTGGAAATGGGTTGGAGGACAGTTTGTGGACGGAATGTACGCCAACGAATGGTACAACGGCCAGAAAACCAAACAACAAGAGTACATCAACAACAAGAAGTCCATTCTCCTCGGAATGCCCCGCCTGAGACAGCTGAGAATAAAGAAAGGTAATTTGAGGAGTTTGGTGAAATCCAGTTAAGTGAGAGCCACAGAACTGAAAAGCACTCAAACTAATTAGTGGTACAATGGTCAACCTACTACTAGTGTAAGAACCACCTTAAGCGATAGTCAATCATACCTCTGTGGTAGATCGCCCGTCCAGGATGGAAGTAGCTTCGACTTCCGCTTGGAGTGCAAGTGTTTTTCTAGAGTTAATTGACTTGAGTTCAATTTACTGGTCTTTGTCTTCGATGTGATGGAACCTTCTCAAGTATTGTCTAGTATCATAACTGAGTAAGTAAATGGAAAAGTGTGCATGTTTTCCAAAGGGCGCGTTAATTAGATTCCTTTCTAAGGTTTGGAAACCTCTTAGATCTGCAAAAGGGAACATTGTCCGAACCTTAACTGAGAGGATCCTGGTTTAACGATGACGTAAGAACTTGGATATTGAGGGGGTTTTTCTTTTTTAGCTTTGTAACTCCACGTTAGTAAAGTACTAGTCTGTTAATCTCTTTCAGATTCTTGCACTGTTCCGAAGGAGGCCCGACATGTCCTAAAACACTGCAACGACTTTTACAGTTTCGAAGACGAGGAGAAAACTCCCTTGAACTTGCCAGGCTGGAGGCCTTTCGGTGGATCCGTAGACTGGGCCAATTTTTCTGACCTTTGCCCAGCCCCATGGAATTATGTTCCACCGAAACAACTCGAGGATTTACCAAGTTGGGGACTTTTCCATGTTTATAACGGAGGAGGTTACGTCGCAAATTTAGGATACAACAGAACAACTGCTGATCCGCTGATCGCTCATTTGCGCAACTACGGCTGGATCGACCGTCAAACGCGCGCAGTTCTTCTAGAATTCGTCATCTATAATCCAAGCACCGGTTACCTAAGCTTTTCGACATTCTTTTACGAAGTGCTGCCCACTGGCTATGGTAATCCTTTTGCAAGAATCGACACATTTCCACTGACGAGCACTCAAACCGGTTTTTACCAGTTTTACCTGATATGTCAGCTCCTGTTTATCATCATTGTGATAGTACTTCTTGCACGTGAAGTGTATAAGATCTACCAAATGAGATGCAGCTACTTTAAAGACGTCTGGAACTGGATGGAAATCCTTTACTTAAAGTTTTCCTTTTTAGTTGTGATTTTCTTCGTCGTTAAGTCGAAACTCGTTCTCGAAAGCGCTTTAAAGGTGAAAGAAAACCCCTTCGCTCAAGTCAGTTTTCAAGGTCCAGCAAAGTGGCATGATGTGGAGAATGCAACGATAGCGATCGCAGTTTTTATTGCCACTTTAAAGCTTCTACGCATGATTCGCTTTAATCCTCACATCAGCATTTTTATATCATCCCTCAGCAAATCCAAAGGCTTACTGCTATCCTACTCGATCATTTTTATTATCGTTTTCCTCGCATATGCTCAACTTGGAAGACTTGTCCTGGGTAATGACATCCAAAGCTATTCGTCATTTCAAAACACCTTGTACTCCGAGCTCGTCATGAGTCTTGGCGGCAGAATGGGAATAAGGGACCTTCAGCGATCCAACCGAATCCTGGGTCCGCTGTTTGGCTTTTCTTTTATGTTAACAAACGCTTTTATTTTCGTCAACTTTTTCGTCGCGATATTGGTTGATTCGCACGACGATGTCAAGCATAACACGGATAAGCAGTCAGAGGAATTTGAAATGGCGGATTTTATTATTGAGCGAATAGGCAACTTTTTGGGATGCGGAAAACCTCAACCCGAGGATAAAAATGATGGCGATGAACTCACTAACAACGGCAAAGTTAAAAATGATCCTGAACTGCTGGAAAGACAAGAGCCGATCCAAAAACCAAGCACGTCCTTTACTTCTGCGGTTTCGCAGGCTCAACCGATGTTGCGGAAGAATATCAGGAAGAAAGTTAAGTTGGACGTGGAAAACTCTGCTGTGCAGAAATTAGCAGTCTCCAGCATCCATGCCTTCGATAGTCGCTTATATCAAGAGACTTTTAAGAAACTGGATTTATGGACAGAAAAATCTGCTGAAGAATATGCGCAAGAAGATGAAGAGCTACTGTCCTTAATCCGGCTCTTGCACAACCTTAACAGCGTGGAAACAGAAGACACAATTTCTGAAATGCCCTCTACGTTAGGTGAAATCGAAGTACTTTCTACAAGCGCATGCGTAGATGACGATTATTTTGATGACGTCATATTAGAATTCATTAGAGACCGAGCCGCTTGCCGTGCGTTGCCGCAACATTTGAGAGGCAAACGACAATTACAATACC
>JAEMWC010000487.1:87500-137500 GCA_016490735.1 Pachyseris speciosa
ATCAAATCACGTGGAATTGTCGCGGTATGTCCAGTCCCATGATTTGTCCATGGCCTTTACCGACGCGCGTAGCAGAATCAGATGGGAGATCCAGTTTCCCGGGAACTTCCCTCATGAGGGTGCAGCACTGATTGAAGCTTGCACATCAGGAAGCGATCGGGGAGACCAAAAAACGTTCAGACAGCCAAGCAGTGAGAGTGTGAAGAATGCAGTGGAAAGAATGATTCGTATCATACAGGCAAGAGCGACCTGAATGTCTGAAAGACTTGCTTCTCGTACCCCCCGACCAGCGTCCCCACAGTACAAAGAGCAAACTCATACCGGGTGGTAAAGGGAGGACAGGCAAAGAATTTTACCGAAGGACTCTCGATAGTACGCATTGGAAACTAAACTAACTTTCAGACAAATGGCAACACAGAAAAGTAATTCTTAAGAGCTCTCATTTGCGTGGCCGTAACTTAGAACTAAATTAACAGCATGATAACATTAAAAGAACCGTAAGAACGTACCCCCTCTGTAACTTAACTTTAAATGATCTCGTAGTTAATTTACAGGTTCAAAGTTAGAGCCAGCAAATACAGCACAACTAATAGCACTACAGTGAAGCGTCGTCGGAGTTCTGTTATTTATTAGCATTGTTAAGCTATAATATTATAATGGTACGTCTTGAATAGCTAAGTAAACAACACCACGGACAACACCATGACAAAGTGATACTGAAGGGCATTCGTTGGAATAGTTGCACTTGAAAAGTTCAGAATTACCAGAATATTTCAACATGAATCAATCTTGTAGGTCCCGACATCATGTAGTTGTCAATGTGATATTTGTAGGTGTTTATCGCTATCAATCCTCCGTCAGAAATATAAAATAGTTAAAAATTGTTTGCAAGATAAGACAATAAATATTAGTTGACCCATGAAATATCTTTTTTTGGACCCCCTTCCTCTCCCTGTCTTTAACCCCTACCCGTCCGGTAGTCCCACGAGCACTTCAACCCATACCCATACCCATCCGAGCACCTTCCCCCTACTCCTCCGGGCGCCCCAAGGCACTTCACCTCCCGTTAAAGGGCACCTTGCCACAAAATATTTTTTCCACTAATTTAAAACTTTTCACCTTTTCGAAAAACATGCAGCCTTTATTTCCAGGTACAGGTTTGGGCTATTTTTAGGGCTTCAAATCTTGTGATAAACTAAACATCATTTGTTGCACGACCGAGTCAGAAGGGGCATGGGTCTATTCCCAGTTTGACGTAACAAACTGATTTGCATACATAATAATAATCACTTTATTTAAGTTTCAAATCTATTCAGCCGAGCACAGATGCTCTACTAATTGGGAAGACTAAATCAAATCAACCCTAGATATATCAAATCAAATGTTTACAAAGACCTGCCGCGATGCATATCAGTTTGTGACGTCAAACCGGGAATAGACCCATTGCCCCTTCTGACTCGATCGTGCAACGAATGATGCTTCGTTTATCGTAAGTTTTGAAGCAGTATTTGGTTTAGAAAGGCGCTAAAAGGCAAAGTGCGCATCGAACAGGTACAAAGATTTCTTTAAGTGAAATAAAATTGGGTTTAGGTGCACTTTAACCAACAAAATTAAGAAGTGTATGTATAATAAAAAAAATACAGCTATGACTTGGTAGGTACCATCCCTGAGTCTTCTGAGTTTTTACAAAGACCACAAATAAATCATTTCAAACGACCAAAAACTAAACAAATTTATTTACCCGAAACTACAAAAATATCATGCATGTCAACATCATAACGTTTTCTCGGCCAGAAACCGCGTATAAGCTGCAGGCACGAACGCTTACCAGGCGTAGAAGTTCAGTTTGGCTTTAAAAGTGGATAAATCATCGGCCTCTTTCAAGTCATTTGGAGGAGGCGGTATAGCACTTTGCTCTCTCGCTGGGTTAACGCACACTGAAACGTCAACAAGTGATTCCCTTGTATGAACATGCGCTGTCTAATGCTTTCACAAAAAGTCAACATGGGCTCATTAAATGACGTAACCAAATTTGTACTAGCTCCGGGAAGATACGGTACCCTTCTTGCAGACTGAAAATAGGATTGTCAAACATTCTTCAGTGTGCTCACGTTCTCCAACCGTGTGCCCTATTTTTTCCTTACACAGGCTGAACCGAGTTTCAAGAAATGACTACTGGTAGGCCATAGAGTGGGCCATGGCCTACACATTTTGTCCGCACCCTCCTTTTGCACAGTGTTTGCACTCAGTCCGCGTTTTGTACCTAGTACGCAGCCTTCAGTCCTCATTTTATAATAACAATAATATTTTGCGAGGGGATCCAACTCGCCAAGGCGGTTTTCAGTGGAGCCCTCCTAATTAATTTATAACTTAAATAAATACAGAATAAATAACAATGGATAAAAAATAAAATATGTACCTAATAATAAAAAGGGGTGAAATATTCGAGACGAAAAGTAAAATTACATCAGAATTTTAAAATCAGAGTCTTTCTTAAACGTTTTCAGTTTGGCTTTAAAAATGGATAAATCATCGGCCTCTTTCAAGTCAGTTGGAGGAGGGGGCGCGGAGGCGGTATAGCACTTTGCTCTCACGCTGGGTTAACGCACACTGAAACGTCAACTAGGGAATCCCTTGTATGAACATGCACTGTCTAATGCTTTCATTATATTAAGTCAACATGGGTTTAGAGAATGTCATAACCAAACTCGTACACGAACAGCAAAAAGCAGCTCCAGCTAACGACAAAATTGTTGAAACAGTCTACCCTTTCCCGCTGTCCCCCAATGTTGGGTCACAGGATCTGCTGAGAGAATTGCGAGAAACAACACTGAGAGGGAAGGGGGAGCCGCCGAGCGTATAAAATAGCCCTTTGCTGTGCTGTCTCAAGTAATTTTGTCGCCGACTGTCTATAGGTGGAATTTAAAGTATTTTAAGTATTTTGGGGATGCTAGGATTGACATGACTGGTGCGTGATTTTCTTAGATTTTCTTAGTTTTCGTAGACGTTGATGTTCGTTGTAATTTGTGCCTTGGGGGGAAGTGCATAATTTGGGCAAACGGGGTAGGTCAACGTCTATTTTGTAGGACTTATTTTTGGCCTTGATGAGTAATATAAGCAGCAATGTTATCATTCAGTAAAGAGAACAGCAGTGGAATGGAAAATGGTTTACCACGCTACGATTGTATTTACAAACAATTCTATGTACATAGCGTTCGAATTGCTTGATCTATTTATGGAGGGGGGGGGGACTAATTCTATGTACTGTCGTCAGAGGAATAACTAACGTTTTAATATCTTATGAAGATGTGTGTTGTCTATGCACCTCAGTCTTTTACAGAGGATTAACGATTCTGAAGGAAGAGAAATCAACATCCCATACGTCACACCATTTGTTTACATTGCATCTGTGAATCAATTGCACCAAAATGGTGACGCGATAAAAAAGGTTTCCAGTATCGCTTGCGTTGCAGATACTATTTTATATACGATCGTCCCCGTAGGGTGATCTATGGTGCTTCAAAAGGTTAACAGATGTGAAATTGCATGAAGCAAGGGAGTAAAAAGTGTGAAAAGGGCATTTTTGTGCACGAATCACCGCTAGGCCGGTAAAAAAGATGTAATTAGATTATTTTTTCTAACGCTTGTACAATGTCACCATGATCATGTTCTTAAAAACGTCACTTTCTACGGTGCCATGAGCCTGAAAACAACTAGTTTATCTGCTTTGTTTTCTACTCGATCTAGCAGTCTTCATTTGGAACTGCTGCGATAGAAATTTCTTAGAACTGGACACGCCATTTCAAAAATGGTGACTCGTTGGTGACTCATCATGAGATATCACTGCGCAAGCTGACTAAGTAAAGCAGCAAAACAATAGCGGGACAATTTCCCTCCTCTTCGGGAATTGCAAAAGTGAAAGCATATATTTTCCATTACACACTGCCACCTGTAACTCTGCTTCTTCAATACGTATATCTAGAACATCCTCCGTTTGCAAAACGAATACCACGGGCCAATATGTAAACAAGTCTCATGGACGACTTGCCTTTGAAATCAACAACTACACTTGGCTGCGAAATGCACAATCATTCACAATAATATCTGGATTTTCAGAAAACTACAAGCAATGCCGGATCATATTTTTCAACCTCTTTCTTGTTCCGCGCGGGGACTCGTTTGAAATACTCTTTTAAACCTTGAAATATATCACATTAGAGCACTCATGATGCAGCACTATAAAAGAAATGGACAATTACGTCTTCTACGACGGTAATTCGGACTCGAACAAATTGCCCCGGTGACGCGAACATCACCTACACATCACCGGGAACGTCCGATTTTTCCCGCCATTAGTCCTACATAACTCAAATTTCTCCTTAATACAGCTAACGACAAAATTGTTATACCAGGCTTCCCTTCCCGCTGTCCCCCAATGTTGGAGTCACAGGATCTGCCGAGAGAATTGCGAGAAACAACACTGAGAGGGAAGGGGGAGCCGCCGAGCGTATAAAATAGCCCTTTGCTGTGCTGTCTCAAGTAATTTTGCCGCCGACTGTAGGAAGCACTCCAAACCGTTCTGCCAACGGTTTGGCTTTAACGTAGAGGGGCGCCTCGGAAAAGGGTTTTGGAGAAATGGTTGAGTGAATTGTGAATTGTCAACTTAAACAGTATTATACATGTGGTAGAGGAGTAAAATTAGAAATTTATACATGGTCGAACATGTCTGAGGCAGAGTACCCCCAACATTTGAGCACTACATGTTACCATTGCCGAAAAAGGCTTAATGCTACTGGCGGTAACGTGAGCTACTATACTAAATTCATTCAATACACAGACACAGAAGTGTAAAGCCCTGGTCAAACGGCGCAGCTAGTTCCAGGCTCTTTCCGCGTAAAATGTGAGCACTAAAATGGCCTCGCGAGAGACAAACTTGTAGAAGTATGAATTTATCGCGACGAATGACGACGGCACCTTGCTTAATAGTAATCGATTTGTTGGAGGGATGCGGTGTCTCTTCAAATTCTTGCGAGTTGGCACTTTCTTCAGAAGATATCTTCTCTATGTTATCTTGGTCTTCAATATTTTCGTTGTCATGATTATCATCTTGGATATAAACACGTATTTCTGAAGCTGCAGCTGAGCCTCGCGAGGAACTTTTGGCGGCCATTTTAAACGAGCCCGCCGATTTTCGAGGAAAACAGCTGACCAAAAACTATCATGAACTATCATACACGTGGTCAAACGAGAAAAACTATCATCGACTATCATGAAGAATTTGAACAAGCTCAAAATGAATGATAGTTGATGATAGTCGATGATAGTGCATGATAGTTGGTGGTCAAACGGAAGCGCGCGCTTCAACTAATATCGACTATCATCAACTATCATCGACTATCATGCGCCGTTTGACCAGGGCTTAAAGATGTCATGAAATCAACAATAAAAGGTGTTTGATGTTTTAGTGGGATTTTTGGCGAATGTAACAGCTGATTTAAATTATGCCAGAATTTCTATGAGAAAAGAAAATACCTGTACAATTGAATGCACTCTTCAAAATCCTTATTTCCATAGTGAATAAACAAAAAGAGCAGTATAAATAAAAACGATGAAAAGACAAAAGGTCTGAGTCCTCGCAGAAAACGGCAGTTGCTTCAGCGTGTAATGTTCAGATGACACAAGCTCGATAATACACGCCGACCAAATCAGTCTTCCAGTGTACACATCTCGGCGTGTTTTAGCTCACTTTTCTGTCAACTAGCCAACTCTTCTAATTGAACCATCTCTTTGAAGTCATTTATAGTAAGAGCATTGTTAAGTTCCTTCGTGCTCGAGTCGCCTTCCTTTAAAAGGGTTGGTTTGCTTCGGTGCCCTGAAAGAAAAAGCCTTTGTTGAGAGATAGTCAACGCTTTTTCAGTGTGGAATACCTGTTGTATCTCACACTATTATCATCGGGTTGTAAGTTCGTTAATGCTAATGAGTTTGTAATGTATTGTGTATCCAACACATGTTCCCTTTGGGTACCTATTTTTGTGTTTACGAAGCTAGATAATTGACACGATTAGTTAGACGATCGCAAAGTGTTTAATACCAAATCTTACCCCCCGCCCCCCCCCCCCCCCCAATAAATAATAAAAAAATGAGTCCCATGTGATCCAGTTGCCTTGTTTTCAACTGGCCCTTTCAAATGCCCTTCAACTGGCCTCGTTTGATTTCCATTTAACAATTAGATTATGAGCTCGAGATTTCTATTGCGTGATAGCTGATGAGGGCGCAGCCCGAATCAGCTATCACGCATAGAAATCGAGAGCGAGCGAATAATCTAATTGTTTTAGTATAAATCTACTAGTCGTTCAAAACTAAAGAAGTAAATTATCTAAATCCTCCTCGCAGACACTTCAAAAACGCGAAGAAGCGGTCGCCATTTTGTTGACAACCGCTACTCACTATCTATCACAGAATAGATAGCGAGTAGCGTAGCCACTCAGAGAACGACATTCGTGATAGAATGCTAGTAGATTTATACTAAGTTTCTATAGAGTTATGATACCCGAAAAGAAGCTTGGGACACCAAGAAACTCTGTGACAAACAAGCCGAAGGGAGGAGGGGTGGTGCTATTTCCGTATCTTCTTCAAGTTTACAGTTCTTGGCTATTATATATATATAACCACTGTGGTTGTGTTTCCAGACGAATTAAAATAATAGCCAAGAACTGGAAAATACGACTTTGCCAATATTTCGTCTTTATTAAAAGATTTCATCAGGGCAACTGATGTGAAAGCGGTTAAAACCGTTATAAGATATACGCTAGCTGATGTGAGACACTAATACGAGACTTAAAGCTGCTCGCGCGCTGTAAAGCGCGCGCGTTACATATAAGTGAAGCAATGAGAGCGATATCAAAATAAATCCCTTCGAGGATTCCTACTACAGAAAAAATCATCACTATTAAGACCCAGTGGATAAATACATCGAAGACGGTATGCCCACTGGGCCTCCCTATCCCTAAGATATTCCTCACTTGAACACTTGTCTATTAACTGTATTCTAACATCACTCAAACCATGATGGTCTGCCTGATTGAAATGCCTGTATATAACATCGTCTTTAAGTTTATTCTCAGAGGATAGTCCTCTGTGCGCATTAATCCTCGACTTGTGGTTATTAAATCTAGTCCTAAATTTGTTAATAGTAGATCCCACATATTGCATTTGACACGTTGCACAAGACAATAGGTAGACTACGTATTCCTTTTGTGGTCACATTTCATCCGGCACTCCCTTGTATTTCTAAAATATTACACAGGCTTCATCCTGTTTTCCAATCTTCTAGGCGTTGCCAGCTGGCCTTAGAACAGGTGCCCATGGTGGCTTTCCGGCGGCCTAAATGCCTTAAGGACATTCTGGTACATTCCGAACTTAAGACACCAGTTACTGTTAAGGGTTGTGGTAGATGTGGGGATAGACGATGCAGGATTTGTGATTTCTTGGATGAGGGCATTTGTTTCAAAAGTAGAGTTACTGGGAGAGATTTTGTGATTAATTTTAAGCTGGATTGTAATTCAGACCACGCAGTCTACCTATTGTCTTGTGCAATATGTGGGATCTACTATTAACAAATTTAGGACTAGATTTAATAACCACAAGTTTAGGATTAATGCGCACAGAGGACTATCCTCTGAGAATAAACTTAAAGACGATGTTATATACAGGCATTTCAATCATCGCATCGCCTATATATATATATATATATATATATATATATATATATATATATATATATATATATATATATATATATATATATATATATATATATATATATATATATATATATATATATATATATATTTATTTATTCATTTATTTATTTGTTTAATTTTCTTTTTCGGTGGATTAATTTTGCCTCCGACTCGTGTTTACTTCAATTATATTAATAATTGATGCGACTCCAGGGAAGATCAAATAACTCGTAGAATAAATGTAATATTGGTTACGTACAACTCTTCTATCAGATTAAAAATGCGCGAGTCATTGTAGATTTTCCAAAATCGCAACCAAAATTACAGCTAGCTCACTACAACGGAAATTGAGACACCGTGTTATTACAATCTGCTGTAATTTTTGTTAGTACCACAAAATGCGAGGAGCTTTATTACAATTCGATCACAACAGATAATGATAGGAAACGCAATGTCATTACATCAGTTTACTGACTCTGATAACAAAGACCAAGTAAGAGAAAGAAATCTAGCGTACTGTTGAATTGGTATTGTTCAGTTGTTTGTTAATAAAGTGTGCTTTTTTAATGCACCTGCCAAGTCCGCTGTGCCATAGATTTCAATGCTTTACATAGACGGGTACGTATGAAACTGTTTCTGCAACCGCTAAATCTAGCACAAATCGTCCACTCCTGCACCATAAACCTGTATCACAAGACGGAGAGAGACAGCCTAATAGTTTTCCTTGGGAAGTTTCCCTTATCAGTTGTCCTTTGAAGTGGCTGAACACCTTCAGCTTGAATCGAACATCGTTGTTAAAAGACAAAACAAACGCTGTAACTCAAAAGTCTGAATGGCAAACCTCAACACAACAAGCAACGGGACCCTTCGGCCAACGATATGCTCTGGCAATTCAATCGCAGAAATCGTGGTCAAAACATTTGCATTCGGCGTTGTCACCGGTATGGCACTGATGGGGAACATTCTCATTGCAGTGGTCGTATTCAAGACGAAATCAATGAGATGAACAATCAACTACCTCATCGTCAACATGACTGTTTCCGACCTGATCTTCCCATATAATGATATGTTTTTACTTAACTTTTTACTTTAAATAGCTAGCAATAGTCAAATGTTCAATGATGAGCGGTACATGTAATGTATTTGTGCAGTACAAAATAGCAAACACTTAACTTGTAATGGGATACCCCAATACGTCCTTAAAAGGCAATGTCATAAGCTGTAATTAAGAATATTACAAGAATATTTTCAGCCTAAAATCGACAGAAAAATAGGAATATTCAGCCCGGGCCGGATAAACAATTGGAGTTCTTAGACTTCTTATCCACATGTTCGTTGACCATTGGCCAATCGATGGAGCTCTTGGCTCTATTCTGTGTAAAATAACCTACGTTCTACCATTCGTCTCCTCAACTGTATCTTTTCAAAGCTTTGTCGTGAAAACGGTCGATCTCCACTCCGGCCTCCAGTCGTCAGCGCTAATCTTTGTCCGTACCATATTTTGGCAACTTGGCTCGCGGCCATGGCTATATTTTGTCCGTTTTTCTTTGCCAGTAAACCCGTCGAGGACAAAGGAAAACGTATCTGTAAACTTCTTTGGAATGACGCGTATGGGAATTCCTCATGGTTGACTAACTACCGCTTCGCAATCTTCCTTTTTTTCGCTGTTATTCCTTTCACTCTGATCACGATCGTTCACTCGATAATAGTCTTCAAGCTCAGATCGAAGAAGACACAAGGCAGCGACACAATGAGCGCTAAGGAACAGGAAAAACGAGTGAAGAGCCACCGGAACATCCTCAAGCTTGCCATCGCCATTGTCCTAGGATCTGCGATATGCTGGACACCTTTCCATGTTCTGGCGTTTTTGACACTTTTTGTATGGCACAGCAATCGGTCAGCAAGCCGTTACTATCAAGCCGTTCATTTTTTTGCCGTGTTTATGGCTTGCGCAAATTCTGCTATAAACCCGTGCATTTGTTTTGTTTTCAGCGGAAACTTTCGCCAGGGATTGAAGAGTTTATTTGGGGGTTGCTCGAGGAGATGTAGCCGTTTATGTTTTAGCGTGATGCGTAACAAGTCATGGGATGTGCACAGTTAATTGGTCTCTTAACCCTTTGACTACCAATTTATTGCATTTGTTTTAGTAAATTTTTAGTGATAATTAGTCTGGAGGACTAATCTTCTCCATTTAAGGAGTTGCGATGGAAATAACAGCGGGCTTGTGTCACTGTGGGCTCACTCTAAAGGTGTGATGTCACGCACATAAGCGGCTGTTGTTCGTTTACCGAGTCAACAAGCTTGATTGTGGTAAATTTGCCGCTTTATGAGGTTTTTTCGAGCCATTTTCCTCCACAAAGGCCCCTAGGCTGGCATCCTTAAGCTGGAATGTAGCTAAAGGCAAGCCTTTGAAAGAAGCCAGAGGTGAGAGACGGTTTCTTGTTGAATGAGACGCTAAAAATCTGCTTCGTAGCCAATATGCCGGTGGATGGCCGAAGCTGTCTCTCTGCTAACTTTGTGGAAGGATTCCAGGGCCTACCAAGGCAATTTGGGCTAGTTTTGACTGGTAAAAAGTTCAATCGACGTCATATTTTCCTGGTAGTACTGGGTGGCCCGACACTTACAAAAAAAACTTGGAAATAGGAAATGGAAGGGTTCTATGTTCCTGGAATAGTAGACCTTCCCAGAATTCAAGGATACTTCACAAATTAATGTGACCAAGTAAGCTGAAGCCACTCAAAAGGCACTAAGGCCACAAGGTAGCGGGCATTACCCCTTAAATCTACCAAAGCAAAGATTGAGCCCAAGCATTAGCAGCCATGGACAGACTGACGAGGCCTAACAAGGCCGAAACAGCTGGCCTTAGTGCCTTTTGAGTGGCTTCAGCTTACTTGATCACATTAATTTGTGAAGTATCCTTGTCACTCCAGCCACATCCCACAAGCTTTACGTTTTCATTGCTTGTTTTATTGATATGTGGGTACTTGAGCCTGAGCACTAGCTAAGCCATGCTGATGAGGCCTAACAAGGCCGAAACCTCATTTTCACTTCAAAATTCTTTTGTATTTTGTACATGTTGACGAGGCAAAGAGGGCTAATTAACATGCAAACAAAAGAATAATAAATTGGCCGCCATTTTGGAATAAGGTGTAATACCCTGATATTAAACCCTGTTCTTGTATATGAATAAACTCCCTCTTCGCTTTGAATATGTCAGTAATGAGGGGGGGAGTAATGAGGGGGGAGTAATGAGGGGGGGAGTAATGAGGGGGGAGTAATGAGGGGGGAGTAATGAGGGGGGGAGTAATGAGGGGGGAGTAATGAGGGGAGAGTAATGAGGGGGAGTAATGAGGGGGGAGTAATGAGGGGGAGTAATGAGGGGGAGTAATGAGGGGGGAGTAATGAGGGGAGAGTAATGGGGGGAGTAATGAGGGGGGAGTAATGAGGGGGAGTAATGAGGGGGGGAGTAATGAGGGGGGGAGTAATGAGGGGAGAGTAATGAGGGGGGAGTAATGAGGGGGGAGTAATGAGGGGGGAGTAATGAGGGGGAGAGTAATGAGGGGGGAGTAATGAGGGGGAGAGTAATGAGGGGGGAGTAATGAGGGGGGGAGTAATGAGGGGGAGAGTAATATTTCATCAATTCGCGCGTATTTAAAAATTATGTATGATTAAAAAATCAGTATAACGTAAACCAAATAACTTGCAGTAACTCAAAAAATCAATCCAAAAGAATTTGCAATAGCTATTGCTAATAACACAAAATGATTAATTACAAGAAATATTCTTGATAGCAGCCGGTTTAATTATTACAACTGAAATCGAGGTACCGAGTTCTTATATTTTATGTAGAATTTTTTTCAGCACTACAACACGCCACGAGGTTATTAACATTTACAAACTTTAATAGAAAACGCGTTGCTATAACGTCTGTTTATTGACATAAAGAACAAAGAACAGTGAGATGAGTTTTCTGCGAACTATAAATCACCTCTCTTTAGACTTCATGGACTTCATCGATTTGTCAAACAAACAGCGCCCTTCTAGAGCACCTGCCGCATTCACTGCGACATAAATTGCAAGGACGGACAGAGGCAGGTAAGAGTAAAACTGTTTCAGGACCACTTAATGTATACCGTTCAAACAGGTCCATAAACCACCATAATATCTCACATCACGGATTATAGCGATAAGTTTCCCTTTAGAGTGTCAATTGGCGAAACAAGCACTGATAACAAGTTGAACTTTATTGTATTATCGCTGTTAAAAAAAAAAAAGAAACCAACGTTGTTAGGTTTTAGACGAAAAGATGAGAAACAATTCAGAAGTCTGGATGGCAAGCCTCAGCACAACTTGTAACGAGACCTTGCAACCAGCAAACTGCTTCGGCAATCCTGTCGTAGAAACTGTGGCTAAAACGCTTGCCTACATTGTTCTTATTGTGGTTGCACTGATCGAGAATATTCTTATTGGAGCGATCGTATTCAAGAAGAAATCGATGAGAAAAACAATCAACTACCTCATCGTGAACATGGCTGTTTCTGACCTCATCTTCCCATTTTTTACAATTCCCGGACTTCTCGCCGACACGTACACTGGGCAGTGGTTAATCAGTGGGTCCTTTGGCTCAGCCATGTGCAAAACAACCAACGTTTTACAGTTTGTGTCCGCTGCTGTCTCTGTACAGAGCGTGGTGTTGATAGCCGTGGATCGTCTTGGGGCGGTGGTTTTTCCACTCCGACCTCCAATCATCAGCTCTAACCGTTGTCCATACTTTATTTTGGCAACGTGGATCGTAGCCACGGTAATTTACAGCCCGATTTTCTTCGCCCATAAACTAATCGACGTCAGTGGCAAAATTGCGTGTGAGTTACAGACGAAAACCGTCTTGAGGACGTCATTATCGATGAAGTACTACGTAATGGCGATGATTTTTGTTTTCGATATTTTCTCTTTCGCCCTGATGACCATAGTTTACTTGACAATCATTTTTACGCTTTGGTCTCCAAAGGCAATTGGTAGAGAAACGGTGAACAGAAAAGCGCAGGTTCAACGGGTAAAGAGGCAACGAAACGTCCTCAAGATGTCCCTCGCCATCGTCTTGGGATTTGCGTTATGATGGACACCGCACAATGTCCTCGCGTTTTTTGTTTTTTGTTTTGTTTTTTTTTTTCATTTTTTGTACGGAACAAGACTGCCCCATCAAGCTGTGGCTGGGAAACATTTCGCTCCTTCTCTATATTCATGCTCTACGGAAATTGCGCCTTAAACCCGTGTATCTGCTTCATTTTCAGCGAGAATTTTCGCCAGGGTGTAAAGGGTTTGGTTGGCTGTTTCTCACCAAAGCGTGTAAGCTGTTCGTGTTTTGGCGTAAACTGTGGTAAGTCGAGGGATACCAGAGCCAGTTAATTTGCCATCAAAATAGAATGGGAAACTGTCACATTGGAAACCTTTCTCTTGTCCCTCTATCTGTAGCGCACATTGGATGTAGCGCGCGACAACTGGCGAAGGCGCGAGGTGCTGCGAGAAGCGCGTGTTTACCGTCTACTCGGGCATGTGATCTGTGGAAAAGTACGATCACTCGCATTGCAGTCTACTACCAGGAAAACCTAAGAACAAATATTTTGGGTGTGACGAAAGTTAGAGCTTTAGCCTGAGAAACTCAGACCTTATAGGTGTCGCGAAAACTCTGGCCTCAAAACCTTACATCCTCTGGGTGTGACGAAAACTCAGAGCCGAAAACCGCAGACATTCTGGGTGTCTCTAAAACTCAAAGCCAATAAACATAGGCCATCTAGGGACAGGTATCTTTAATACTCGGAACCACTTACACCCTTAGCTTCTTTTACCATATTGTTTTAACAATACTATAATAATAGCAAAGTATTTGTCAGCGCATTTAAAATTCTCAATGCGCTTACAGCGGGGAGCTGAAATCTCAATTATATATATAATCTTATGTAACGAAAAAATAAGTAAGTAAAATCGTATAACTATCTAAGGGTTAAAATAATCGCAAAACAGAAATGTTTTAAGTTTCTTCTTATTAATAGTTACAGTCTCAGACTTTTTTAAAGATTTAGGCAGACTGTTCCATAGTTTCGGGGCGCAAATACTGTTTAGTGAAATGTAATTTTGACTTTATATGTCTTAACGTACACAGCATTCTAACTTTGAAGCCGACCTTCATTTTTCGCCCGAAGTAAATATTAACACGTATTGTGAATGATATATGAAATAAATCATACATGATTTTTTTTTTTCAGGCTTCTTTTCGCAATTGCATAAATTGCGATCACAACTGCGAGGATCATTCTTCATTTGATTTCATTTCCGCAGTTCATGTATGATTTATTTCATTTATCATTCACATTCATTTCTTTCACGGGAACATATGAACCCACAATTGACCTGCTCCCAACGTCAGTGGCTTCATAGCTCAGTTGGTTAGAGCATCAAACCCCGTTGAAGTCCTGAGTTTTTTTCAGACTTCTTTTCGCAAGTTGCATTTTCGCAATTGCATTCTTTTCAAAACTGCGAGGATCATTCTTCATTTGATATTAACACGTATTGTCGTTTATCTTGATTATTTTCACTTGTTATGCCAACTAAAAAGGTAGATTTCTGAAGTGTGAATTAATTCAGGTATCCTGCAACTGCGCTCTTAATCTACTTAGTTTGTTTTGCTTTTGGATAAACTAAAACGACAAATAGTACACGAATTTATGCAAAGTGCGCTTTATGCAAAGTGCGTTTTCCCCTATTTTCTCTTCATATTTGCGAGAAAACTGGTCAATGAATTATTTTACATCGAAATTATAACGATAGAGCATGGTAATTTCAATAATTCTTCATTCTTCTTCTTCTTCCAATTTAGAGCAATCTTACAAGCATTATTTGGGGGTATCGTATTACATTGTTCTCATGACATTGTTGATTTCATGATAGACCGATCCAAAGAATGAAAAAAACTGGAGCCCTTTATGGATGGAGTCAGTGAGAATACGCAGGAAGTAAAACGAACAACTATTTACCTGAACAATGCTTCGCCACACCATCTGTCTTGCGGTCACGACAACAAACACGACACAAACTGAATGAACATTTCAAGCCCTGAAAAAAAAAAACATACTCACACAATTACTAAAAATAAAAATTCCCAGGAAAAATGACGTTTTCTAAAGAGCCACAGGTAGCCCACTTGACCGGTTATGTGGACCACAGGAAGCCCATTTAGTCTGAGAGCAACTAGAAGTCCTGGTGTCCTTACCATTTACGCAGAAATCCCGGAAATTCTGGTTGGAAAATGAAATGGTACACACCATTCCATTTGGAACTTTTCAGAAATTATAGGCCATCGGCTTAATCAATGCACTTTTTCTTTTCTTTTTGAGATTTCCAGTTGATACTGGTACATTTTGTGATTTGTCCATTTTGCGTTTGCACAAACTGCAGCACTGCATATTTTCACCTGAAAGTTCCACCCGGATGGTTTGTGTAAATGGTAAGCGACCCTACTCTCCTCCTCCTCCGAGGATGGGATGCTACTCCATCCTAAAGTTATACCCTGTGGTTTTGGCTCTGCTGCAGAAAGTGACAGTGCTAAGTCGTTTCGGAAGCGGAAACAATAAGTTGAGCAACAAAGCTCTGAACCATTGTCTGATAGGAATTCCGAAGCGCATGCGCTAAAAACTAGCTCTCCATCAACATCTTCATCTGGCGCGATGTCCCTTTATTTTTCCCTGCCGACCAAGCGCGAGGTCTCTTTGCCAAAACAAACATTGCTGGAGCGAATAAAAGTGAAAGTAATAAGCAAAGGACCGCCAACGATAACGCTGTACAACGTAGGATCTACAAGAGATCTAATCAGCCAAAAAAATAAATCGGAATATACATGTAACAAGCAAGGCTGATACTACGTGAGAAAAGTTGACTTTGCGAGAAGACGCCAGCTTCAATGCGAGCGCTAATAAATTACTAGTTCAGTAGTGGCGAGGAGCGTTGCGTGACGAGACAAAAAACGGCTGGCGTCTTTTAAATCTGCTACACCATGCCGATGAGTCCCAATAAGGACGAAACAGCTGTCCATGGTTGCAGCCCTACTTTATCGAGTCTCGGTCGTGTTGGTGTCTCGCAAAGTCAACTTTTCTCACGTAGTATCAGCCTTGCTTGTTACATGTAAATTCCGATTTATTTTTTGGCTGATTGGATCTCTTGTAGATCCTGCGTTTGTACAGCGTTATCGTTGGCGGTCCTTTGCTTATTACTTTCACTTTACCGTATTTTTGGACCGTAGGTCTTTACAGATCCGATATGCTGTGTATTTTTAAGCATGGTTTTGTCCATGCGTTTTGATGTTAAGATTGGTAGTGGCCAATCTACATTTTCCTTTGCGAGACGCTATCGTGACAGTTGGATTCCTTGCTATCCGGGCCACGTGGTGTGGCAACGCGTGGATCGGATGACAAGAGAGTCCAAGGTACGGGACTTGATATCGTAAACGGGTTCATTGTGCAATTTATTAGCGCTCGCATTGAAGCTGTTGTCTTTTCCCATGCCGATGAGTCCCAATAAGGACGAAACAGCTGTCCATGGTTGCAGCCCTACTTTATCGAGTCTCGGTCGTGTTGGTGTCTCGCAAAGTCAACTTTTCTCACGTAGTATCAGCGAATAAAACACTACTCTGATACCCACCTTAGGATTGACTTCACACCGAGAACAGATATCCCACCTCCGTTCTGATGGAGACAAATTGTACCAAATATCAACAGTTCAAACTGGGGATTATTTATATGCTTACTCTTACTTTAAATCTCAGTGGTGCATAATAAAATGATTCTCATGAAATGAAACCCAACTTGTGACCATTCTAATGAAAAGTACTGAACAGTGCTTTCTCGTAATACAGGTTGTAAAGTATGTTGTATACGATGGGTGTGACTTTGAGGCTTTGAAATCCCAAAGTAAGACCATTCAAATGAAAGCTACTGAGCAGCACTTTCCTGTGGTGCATGCTAGACTGCGAGTAGTCTCTAATTTCGGCGATAGATTGTGGGGCGGGCGAAAGACACGCGCGCGCGAAGTTGCGAGGAGACGCGACGCGAGGGGATTCCCGCGTCTCCTCGCAACTTCGCGCGCGCGTGTCTTTCGCCCGCCCCACAATCTATCGCCGAAATTAGAGACTACTCGCAGTCTAGGTGCTTGCTATTATGCTGTACAAGGTGGTTCTAAATTTGAGTCTGTGGATGAAATCCTTAAGTGTGACCACTCAAATGAAAGCTGCTAAGCAGCACGTTCCTGTTCCGCTGTCTTGTATGCTGTACAAGGTGGTTTGACAAAGTCTCTGAGTATAACGACTACTTCCTGGCAGTGCTGCTTGTTACCAGAAACGAAAGAGGAAAGCGGAACTTGGAAAATTTAGAGTCTGTAAAGGAAATAACATGGATTGACAAGCCAAAGGAACGTTATCCTGGGGAAATTTCCTTTGGCGCGATAAAAAGAAAAATGAAACATTTTTAAATTTTAACAAAAATTTCTTAGAAGTATAAACGTTTCACTCACCTCTTCTTGCTTGCACTTTTTGTTTCTTTAGAGCTTTCCTCATTTGCCGTAATTTAACCACCTCCTTGGTTCTTTCTTCGTCTTCTTTCATCTCGTCCAGCGTTCTTTTTACTCCCGAATTTGACCTGAATTAAAAACAAACATCAATAGGCAAGAGTCAACCTCGTTCCCAGGGTCCTCTCCTTTCCAGGGAGAACGAGAACGAGGTTGAGGCAAGAGTTAGTAAGGCCAACATTTGTGGTATCAGCAGTACCTAGCCTGGGGCGGGGGAGGGGAGACTCCCTTAATAAGCCTATGGATCAACCTGCCCTTATCGTTAGGGCCAACACCTTTTGCATATCCACTATACCAAGCGTGACCAGTAACGTTGAAATTCGAATGCAATATCTAAATTCACGAGTCAGTTTTGAACTTCAGTATTCCCGTGGGAATTTCCTGGTTTATCGAAGACAGAAAGAGATGAAACTGATGTCGCCTTACGAAGGAATACGAGGTATTTGAAAACTATTTCAACCGTTTTATGCGCAGGGTGAAATGTTCAGAAAGACTTCCAGAGAAATATTCAAGATTCTATTCAAATTTGTTCATTTGGCTTTTGGAAATAATGCTCACGCTTGGTGCTAAATTGACGGTAATCTTCTACGAACAACCTGGCTCTCGACCATAAACCCACTGAACGAGAAAAGTAGACCAATCGCATGGTTATTTGGCAACCTTAAGTTACAACTGTCTATACTGACCTTATGTACGGCTGGCATCGCCAGTATGGAATCACTGTGGATTCTGGTTCACCATGTTCTTCAATGTCTTTCTGTAAATTGACAATTGGTTCATGGGTCAGCGTGCGTTCATCGAGATATGAAGCACGCGGGAAGTTTGGAGAGCACGAAAGATGCGTACGCCTCGAGCAACTCTAGCTTCTTGAGTGCTCTCCAAACTTCCCAAGTGCTTCATATCTCGATGAACGCACAGCTGACGCATGAACCAATTGTTTTATAACGTTTTCAACGCGGTAGTTAAAATATTGTGTAAAGAGAAATTCCCTCTACTACATCATCAGCGTGCACAATAGGAATATGAAGCACGCTCGCGCAATTGAATTTGACTACGCGAATTTACCAGCTATGTTATAAAGAAAGTTATCAAACGTTTTAAGGCTTACAAAACACCGCTTTTGTTTATTTGCAGACTACAAAACACTTCATAGTTTTTATTTGAGCGCGTCCCGAAGTCTGATCTGATTTCAAAGGATTAATTAAATTGAGGGTAATAGAAAACATTAAAGATTTAATGAAGGTTTAAAATTGGAGTTTGAAGTTAGAAATTAGTAGAGGGACACCAAACAGTTCCCCAGCAACGTGCAGTGCCCTTGTGGGGCCTCAACTGTCTGGTGGTGTTTCAAAACATTTTTTCAACGATTCAATCCCTTCTTTAACCTCCTTAATATTTCACTCCAATTCAAGTTAAGTCCCCCTTAAGTTACCGGGACTTTCAAGAAACGGGCCCCAGTAGACGTAACATTTTAAATGGCGGACCTGATCATGATGCCGCCATCTATCTACATAATTTTTTTGAAAAATCCTATAAGGACATCTAATAAAAATCGTCACAAACCTGTGTTCTTTCCTTTAATGTCTTGCATACTTCTTTCATTTCCCGGATTGACTTGGCTGGCCCTAGTTTTTCTCTCATGTCTTTGTTTCTGTCGAGACTACAAACAAAAGAGCTTCGTGTTCATACAGCACTAAAATGCGAACGTGGCTTTTATTGCTATACCTTAGAACTTGGTTATCAACGTCACTGTGGAGTGTTCAAATGTACACAAATCTCGTGGGTTTAATTACCCATTTGATCTAAGAAAGAAAGGTATGAAATTTCATTCTACATAATAAACACGAGCTATTTGGAAACCATCAACTACTTTATTTGTAGGAGCGAATTATATTTTCAGATAATTCGTGCTATTAAGAGAGATTTGCAGAGAAATATTCAAGATTGCTTTTAAATGCAGGAAGTTACAGAAAGAAATTCAAACGTTCGTTTGAATCTTATCACAGGTGACGCATATGACTGTAATTCTCACAGTACGTTTGAGCAGTACTGTATTAATGTTAAATACAGTTTCCGTCCCGATAGTGAAATCTTTGCTGTGGTGTCTGTCAGTTTAATAGACCTTTTAGCTTGTCGATTTTGTTTTCCCAATGTAGGCCATGTGATCTTCCCAAGGGGATTTGCCTTTGCCTTTACATAAATTATGCGTACATATGCACGTGAATAAGGTGAAATTTCAAAGAAACAGTTCTGTAGGGTAACATCAAATGACCTACATTGGGAAAAAAAATCTACAAGCTAAAAAGGTCTGTAAAGCAGCTCTGGTTATCTTTGGGAAGTCCCCGTAGCAAGTGTAAACGGAAAGAAGAACGAGGAGAGATAAGGCCCTTGCAGCTAGGATAAGGCAGAGTGGAGGAAACAGCGAGTGGAGGAAACAGCGATAGATCAGCAGTAGCTCAACTCTATCAATTTTGACTTTAATGAACATTCATATGTTCCACCTTCTAGTCTTACAGTCTTTAGCATCGCAAATGCTAAAGAAAAGCCAAATGATTAACAAATGATATCAAAATCAACCCTTTTTGGGTTCTGAATCCGGGTCAGAAAGTTATAGCCCGCATATTTGTTTTAGGCGCCCATCCAGGCAAAGCCCTCAGTTCAGTATAAAGACAACTATGCATGTTGTTAATCTCTGTGTTACCGTACTGACGCATTACACAAGCCTGTAAATAGTCCACGAGAGCATGCTCTTGTGAATCGTTGAACGATGAGTTAAGAATAGAGAATACTCGCACGTTCTCTAGAGATTGAAGCTCTCGATACGGCACTGGAAGTGCTGAAAGGGCTCGTAGTGCTGGAAGTGGATGTACTCGAGGACGACGCCATCTTTGATCTGAGGCCTGAGAGGCCGAGCCGCCGAGCCATAAGCGTGGCGGCCTGAGGAGAGTCTCAGTCTCTCAGGTATGCACAGGGTCACCTGGAGTCTGCCGGACCATATTTGACCATGGGCCTTAGCACAGACCTCAATATTTTCCAAAACTAATACAGAAATAAAATACAAACTGAATTATTCTAGAACTATGATGGTTTTTTGTTTGTTTTCAACGCATAAAAGCTCGGATTATGCTAGCAGTGCTAAACTGAAATAAAAGCTTAAAATAATGCTCGTTTTGCTAAATTATGCTTAAGATTATGCTAACACAATCTACCAAAGCCTAAGTCGTTTGCACAACTTCCCTAAAAACAAATGCGTGTGAGGCTAGTACTAAAGCGTCGGTTAGCGATATATTTGCATCTTTTTATTGAAACTGCACTTTTTAAAAGGAAATATTTCTGACATTTCTTGATATATTTTTTTTACAATATCTACCCCATCACTTGTTCTCTTTCTATTCTCAGGATAATATTTCTAAACGAAACGCAAATAAATGATTTGAATAAGCATCTATTTGCCCGCATAGACGGAATTTTTATATTTTTTAAGCATGAGGCAACTGTAGCATGCTCAATAAACTCGAGCTCAAATCCTAAAGAACGCCTTGACGGACCTTTCAAACGATATTCAAAACTTCTCCGTGGAATCAAATTACATTTCAAAATAATTCTGAAAAACTTATAAATTTAAAATTATAATTTTTCCGTCTGTTTTGTTTTCGCGTGTCAAAGACGTTTCGAAAAAATATTTTCCACTCAACTAAGGGCGTTTTATAATCGCTCGAACGTACCATTTTTTTCGGATAACAAGCAAAAAAAAAAAAAACAGAATTTCGCCACCCTTCATCGCGAGTTTTTGTAAAATAATCCGCTTTCTATTAAATTTAAGTCTAAAGCCTTGGCAAAGGGACTCGCAAGAAGACGCAAGTTGAAAAGTTGGTCTACTTGCGACTCCGTTTGGCCAGGACTTGCGTGGACTTGCGCTCATTTTTGTCGAAAACAAATTTTCACGCAAGTCGACAAGCTTTTCACCGTTTAGCCACCCAACTCAAGTCAACGCAAGTTGAGTGACATCCATTCGATGTTATAGCAACCCAGTAGCCATTGAAATGGGGTTTTTTGCGACTTTCGTGTACTTGCGAGGAAACGTGCGAGACCGTTTGACCACCCAACACAAGTCTCTCCGCAAGTTCAACTTGCGGATACTTGAGGCAACTTGCGAGTTCGTTTGGCCTGGGCTTAACAGTAGTCATCATGTTCGCTTTCGATCTTCTTTACGGGAGTAAACATTTATGGGAACGGTATTCAAATAAGGAGATAAAATGGAAAATAGAAGTTTTCATTGATTGGTTGGCTTTGTTTTCTATAATTGTGAATAGTAATAACGTAGTGCCAAAATAAAACCGATGTTTGCAGCAGACGTTTCGGGCCTAGCCCTTCCTCAGTGCTAACTTGAGTTCTGAAGAGATCTTCCAAGAGATCACTATCACCCATGGTAACAATTTGTAACAATGGAAAGCTCTCTTTCAAGGTCCTATAATTTGGAATTCTCTCCCTACTTCAATTACCTGTTCAGCAAGTTTTCTTACCTTAATTTAAAAAAAAAGATGTTAGAATTTTTATTTAAACAATCCTGAATCGGTCATGCCGCGTTCACACAGCACAAATTATACTTTTATATTATCCTTTGAGGTGGCCCCTCCTATATTGTGGTTTCCTGAGGTCTCCTCGCCACTAACTTAGGTGTATTACTTGTAAATATTATGAAAAAGGCAAATAAATGAAATAAATAAATAAATAAATAAATAAAATTAAATAAATAACATGTATGGAAATTAGGCCGTCACAGCACGTGCCTTATTAACAAGCCCGACGTTACATAAATTTGGCGCCAATCGGCAAATAATTATTTTTCATCCATGCACCTTTATTGAAAGTACCTGTAGTGCTGTTCTCTTATTAACAGGTTGTGCATGACAAACGCAACATTTTGTTATGCGATATCACAAACGAAAATACAATTACCGTGCTTTATTGGTTCGTAGATAATCATATAATTTCAACGCTGAATGAACTCGCCCACTTGATATTAGTCGGTACAGAAAAAATGTATTCCACGAAGGCCGGGTAGTGACACACAGATGAAGAAAACAAAATTATGCGGACATATTAATAGCTGTTATGTCTTAAAGCACTTGTCTGTTATTGTATGTCATTACGATCACGAACTCTCTATTTTCCGACGTTCCTGGGTCAAGAAGACGACGGTCGAAAATTTCTTTCTTTTCACTCTGAGCTGGGACTGTTGTACTGTTGCAATGACAACCTTAACAAAGGAAAAAGCCATGTATCCCTCAGACCAAGAGCAAATACGCGTCTTCTGCGAATACAATTATTAGGGAGCTTCGGAAACGAGGACGGCAACGGCAACGAGAACGCCACAAAACAATGGCTTTAATTAGCAAAAACAATAGCCTTATCACGGTTTTGGAAGCCATCTTGGCAGGTAGACAAACATAACAGAAATTACAGTGTTCGTATAAAAATCCGTTGTCAAAAATATGCATAAAGCGCTTGTTTCACAGCAAAAAGTAATTAATGGTACTAGACAAAGGGTACCACATTTTGGTACATTTCTTTGCCGTCGTCTGCAAAACAACAACGTAAAATGACCAATTTTTAGGTTTTATCGAGAACGTAAGCCCATGACGGCAAATTTTTCTTTATTTTTCCTTAACAGTTCGTCAGCATTTTCCAAGTTAAATAAACTGGAATAGTTGCGAAAGAGTTATCAAAACAACAATTAAGATATTGAAACGACGTTTTCGTTGCCGTCGCCGTCGTCGTTGCTAAGTCTCCCTATTTAATTGCATTTTGCTGGCCCTTGAGCAAAAAAGAATATCTGACCGCTGGCTCAACAATCAATATATGATACCAGCTATTCTCGCCACCTTGGGTCACGGGAAACGGAATTAGAGACCGTGGTCTGTCACGAGAAACTCGGGCTTTAGAAGAAACTGTATATTTTGATATCCATTGCAAGATATCTCGAAAACGTATCATTGCAAGCCCTGTATCCTCACGAATTGAAACGAACTGAGTATTAACGAAAGCATGGAGTGGAAATTCGTAAAGTGTTTGTCGATCACTACACTTTGGCTTCTTTGGTTTAGAGGTGAGTTTTGCTTATGTCTAATATTAAAGCTACATAAATCTGAGCTTGAAATGAACACAAAAGCTCGTTGTTTTCGCACCTATAAAACGCTGAGAATTTTTGTTGTTGTTGTTGTCTCGATGATTTAAATACAAAAGAAGAATAAAAGGTAATTTTCAAGTTTGTATCGCAACAACGAGTGCGATGCCAGTCATTATAATATTAACGGAGGTGGTTTCAAGCATCGACAAAATTTTACAGTTTTAAACATTTCAAAGACGTTTTGCGTACGATCTATGATAGCCAGATAACCGAGAAAAGCAAGAAACAAATGTGAACCAGGCTCACGTTTATTTGCTGCCGTACCCTGAGGAACACAAAATCTATTCTACACAGCTACGAATTTTAGTCACGCATTCGATTTTAAAACCTTGTTATCGAAGCTGAAACTGAAACTGAAGCAGGATTCTGCACAGTATTGGTCATGGTTGGTAAAAAGTTATGACTAGTCTAGTTTGGAAGCGCACGATAAGGCTAATGACTCCCTTTGTGAAAGACAACCACAAAGAGTCAGAGTGCAATATTAGCTATTTATTTGATCACTGTGTGTGGCACGTTCCTGTTTGAAGACCGCGATTGAATCTCCAAAACCTCCCAGTCATAATAAGCGTCTTTCCAATAATTGTCTAAGGTGCTATGCAGTCAAGAAATCTGAAAAATTATAAAATTAAAAAGGTGAAAGACGTTTATAGAAATAATAATAATGATAATAATAATAATAAAATACTTATATAGCGCTATTTATATAAGAATGATCAGTAGCGCTTTACAATAATTCACTTACTTAAAAATCTTATTCAAATGATATCAATATACAATGAAAAATACAATTGAAAAATAAAACATGTTCTAACCTGCTCGAAAAAGGTGGGTCTTACGTTTTCGTTTGAAATTACTTAATGAATGAATATCACGCAACTCGTCGGGCAAACTATTCCACAAACATGGCGCAGCAGCGAAAAAAGACGGCATTAATGTGATATAAACATCAAACTTGGAACGCGCACCAACAACAACTCTTTGAAGCACAGGTTTTTTATTTAGTTCCAAACTCTTTACATCTGAACATTTACTGATGCCAGAAGGAAAGGTCTTCCAGGACTTCGACGTACATGATAACGAAAAGAGCCGATCGACCAGATAAGTTCTTCGTTAATGGACATAGTATGCAGTGACTGATACGAGCTCTTTTTGGTTGAGAGAAAACAAACTCTTTATGGTCCTGCAAATAGTGTAAAAGGCAAATGGAAAACAATTCCGTACAGGAAGTTCCAAGCGGGTACAAGTAGTCCATTTCCGAAATTTTAAGATGGAAACATAATTAGCAGGCGGCAATCTTTTGTCACTATAAACAAGGCAGGTGGGGTTTAAAAGTGCTTGGCAAACGGCGGGAAATCCCTTCCGGCAACTTAGAATCAAAAATAGCAAATACGCTTTCACTACGAAAACAAGATTGTCCCTGAAATTATCTGCGCCAAATATGTTTTAAAATGTAGTTTCAACACTCGTGTCTTTGTGTTGTAAATGTCTTAAATGCTTGTAAACGAACTGGTAATTAAAAAAGGTACCCTAAGGCTGCTGGACTCATTAACTTATTGGAGTTCTTTTTTATTTTAACTATTACCGTTGATGTTAAATAATAGGTATAGAGTTGAAGAGCAAAGTTAAAAGCGGAAAGATACTCGGAAGACACTTAGGGCGTGTTCGGAAAAAAAATTGAAAACACTTGTTTGTAGAGAGTTCTGTCGTGGTCTTCGAAACGGTAAGCACTCGTTCACAACGTTCAAAAGGACCTTTTTCTTTCATGTTAATTTACATACAGTAAAACGTATTTAAACTTAAAGTAGTAAGAGAAGAAAATAACTGTATTGAGTGGGCGTCGAACCCTGGCCGTTTGCTTATCTTCTCCCTAGCCATGTCCACTACACCAACCCGGGAAAGATACCAGAGGAGGTAATTTCTAACATAGTTATGTAGAGTTGCCCATCACAATAATGAAAGCTAACCATTTCCAAATCAGCCCTTAGGCCTAATCAGATTAGATCAGTGCTAAACCCTGGATCTCTATTTTCTCAGTTTTCTGCCTAAGAAATCGGCTTCTGCTGTCGTATGACGTGACTATTCTGATGATATGGAATACTATATTGTGCAAACGTCATATGGTGTCCACCGTCCTTTTGAGCTCATTCATTTTCACCTTTGGTAAATCTTTAACCATCTCTGCTATGTGCAGCGTATTTGAAAGTCTCCGTTTCCGACACGTTTTCAGTCGTTTTGTTTCTTATGTGCAGACTAAGGCCTAATATGAAAAAAAATCACCTTTTTTAAATAAATACATACGTTATCGGGTATCTTTTTTTTATAGTTTTCACTCATCCGTCATATTGGATTTTGTTTTCTTCTATGGACTGCACAGGATGCCGTGGCGTTCACATTTACCCAAAATCGACAACATAATGTTTCACCACGTCCACACGAGAACGCGTAAACTACGTTTTCCAAAGCGTCAACATTTTGGAGCGTTTCCAATGAATGAGTTGCCAGTAATAGGATACCCATGTTATGCGCAACGGATTATGGGATCGCCAGGGGGCAAACATTGCAAATCGCTAGAAAGAAATGTATGGCGTAAGGTTGTTTCTTCGTCAAAAGCAGTGATTTTGAACAAAGAATAACGCATTTTCGCCGTGATTTTGTGAGAAGTGGAGGTGACTAATGTCGATGAGTGGAAATTGTATTTCCGTGTGATTAATGCGGTAAAATATATTGATAAACACTTTGTTGTGTAAGCAGGCTGTAAGAGCAGATTATGAAATCCATCCACTGAATCTGCATCAAGTAATGGTCTCGCAATAGTACGAACAGCTATAAATTTGAGGGGATCCACTCAATAAAGCCTTTCCAGTTATAATTACATGTGTGCTGATATTTTACAACGAGTGTAATTGGGATTATACCCGGTGGCGAAGTGGGTTTGTTACAACGATCGATGGTACCCAGCTTCCTCACGTTGGTTTATTGAGGAAGAGATCAAGGGAGGTTGCTTGAATATCTTTCTGAGGGTTGGCTGATGTTGAATAAATACCACTTGTCCATATAAGTACGTTCTAGAAACCATTTTTATGCTGGGTGGAATTGCGTTACAATGGGTTTTCTGTTTCTGTTTCACATATATGTTCCTCCACTGAGCTCTAGGGGAAGAGTAGTGGCTTAATAACATAGGGATGTTGCTCATTAAAACAGCTAGACAACCTTCGGTTTTCTCCGTGTTTTCTATCACTGGTTTCATCCATCCATAGCGAAACTGCTCGGTAGAAACAATTCCCATCCCCTCGCAGAACAATATATCCTTTGGGAATGTGGGGGTAAAATTCCAGCAGCAATGATAAGATAATGTCGTAACACACGTAATTAAAAACAAAATAATATCACCACACGTAATTACAGCTGAAAAAGCTTTATTGAGTGAATCCCCTCAAATTTATATCAGTTCGCACTATTTCAAGACCAATACTTGATGTAGATTCAGTGGATTCATAATCTGCCTTACGCAACAAAGTGTTTATCAATAGATTTTACCGCATTAATCGCAGGAAAACTTACAATTTCCACGCAACGACATTAGTCACCTCCACTTCTCACAAAATCACGGCGAAAATACGTTATTCTTTGTTCAAAATCACTGCTTTTGACGAAGAAACAACTTTACGCCATACATTTCTTCTAGCGACTTACAATGTTTGCCCCCTGGCGATCCCATAATCCGTTGCGCATAACATAGGTATCAGATTACTGGCAACTCATTCATTACACGCGTTTCCCTTCAGTGACCGTTTTAATTGGGACGGAAGGCCGTAAACGTACACGTTTACATGTGACTGTAATCTAATTCAGTCATCAGATCTCCAGACTTTACATTTTAAAAAACAAGTTTCACAAAACATTTTTTACTCGGGATACCGAGTTATAAATCATGTTAGATTTCGGTCTTGTTTTCCTGTGCAGCAAAATGCACAATAGAAAGCACGTGGCGGCATTTCCATTGGCCAATGCATAATGGAAAGCGCCGTGCACAATTTACATATTTACTTAGGGAAAGATCGACTGATAAAACCATTTAAAAATGACCACCGTACAGGGATTCGATTAGCTGACGTTTCGAGCGTTAGCTCTTCGTCGCAGCGAATCGAATCCCTGTACGGTGGTCAATTAACATTATCAACTCCGTTGATAAACCAAATTTTCGTGTTTCACTCCCCCACCGACGCAGCACCACAGTTTCTTTAGAAACTAATCCCCTTTATTCATTTGATAAAAACATATAAAAACATATTAGTATTAGTCAAATTTTATCAGGTCTGTAGTCAGAACGCTGAATGGTCTTGTTTGAAATGAATCAAGTGTTAGTTCGCCACAGACAAATGGTAGCCACTGTTTACTGTATTTTCTCTTAAAATCACAAATTTACATAAGCCTGTGTAATCTGAAACCTTCCATTACCTGACCCATGCGCTTACGAAACCGAGAAAAACCCGAAGCTGAACGGAGTGTATTTAGTTCTTTCTGTTGCAATGCATGTCGTGTACAAATTTCGACGTTCGCCGTGGCAATGGTGTCGTTTTAATCCAGTAGAGTTTGTCCGCTTTAAAAAAAAATGCCGAATTTAAGAAAACGTTGAAAAGCCTTGTGGACACGCGCTGCGCTTATCGGTCGATCAATCGAAAAGTTCGAGACTAAGATTAGAATTAGAATTAGAATTTAGAACTTATATAGCGCATTTTCCATGTCTATATGATCAAATGCGCTTTACAATGGTAATGGTAAGGTATTTTTATACCGCTCATATCACTTAGTCTCATGGCGGTTTACAACACTGGCCGGGGGACTTGACCAGACTGCTAGTGCAGTTTGCAATTATTGAAGTAAGTAATGAGTGCCCCCGTAATGTAGATATCTAGGCAGACACTAGGGGTGGTCACAGCCAGAGTTTTGTTACTTCCCTAGTGGTTCTTCTGCGTCCCACAGAATCAGATTAAGTGAAAGTACTATGAGACGGGGCCTACGGTTTATCGTCCTTATCCGAGAAGACTAGAAAGTCTAACCATTTGCAGATGTCATTACAAAGGCAGCACTTTCTCCTCAATTATTTAAAGACCCTGAGTGTTGGTCCGGCTGGGGTTAGAACCCGCGACCTCCCGCATGGTAGTCCGGTGCTCTTACCACTGAGCTAACCGGTCTGCGGTTAGCTCAGATATCGCAGCTCGAACGCCGTGACAGATCTATTTGCATCACTCTTGATGGCAACTCTCAAAACAGTTTTACGCGCTTTGCTCGTACGAAAACAAACATACAGTCGAACCTCGATTGTCCGGACTTGCCTGGGCTGGAGTAAATAGTCCGGATAATGGAGAGTCCGCATAATCTAAAACATGAATATTAATGAGACAAAAAATACTGTCAACTGAATCAATTAGGAAATTTAATGCTATGGTGTGCTGAATCGTGCAAACGAACTTCATACAAACACTTAAATCTAAGACGTTCACTCTTTGGAAAGAAAACAAACCTGTTTCAAACGCTCTTTTCAACGCCTACATTAAAGCCTGGTTTCCATATGATCGCAGACGATCGCAGATGATCGCGGATCGCAGATCGCAAACGATCGCAAAGCCGACTGTAGCCATACAATTCGGTCAGCGGGAATGTCAAATGTACAAGCGCGCTGTCGGAATTACAAATATTATGGGATAGGTTTCGATCGCAGATCGCAGAACTTTGGTTTCCATATGGTCGCAGGATCGCAATTGATCGCAGACGATCGCAAAAGTGTGTTTCCATATGATCGCAGACGATCGCAGAACTTTTTGCGATCTGCGATCCGCGATCGTCTGCAATCATATGGAAACAAGTCTTAAAAATAAGTCATAATGATCGTTTCAACGGATCTTCATCGTGCCTTGTTAATATTCATGAAAAAATATGGGACCAGAGGAAATAGTCCGGATAATCGAGGTTCGACTGTACCTTGTACGAACCCAAAAGCAAACATTTTCAATTTTCAAACGGATAGTTTTCGAAAATCAGAAAGCGTGCGTCCTCCTATTGTATCACAAGCTATTCCGAGTAAACGCTCATAGAACGTCTTGGTTCTTTTTACAGCACCAGGCTTCAGCGAGGGCCTTCAATGTCACATTTGCCATTCATATGTCTCCTGGGAAGACTGCGAAAGCACAATGCGTCCATTTAACTGTCCTTCAGAAGCAGATGAGGTTTGCGTCAAAGAACATCAACTACCAAGCGCCAGCAGCAACAAAACAATTTTTGCCAAACGGTGTGGCAAGGCAGAAGGGTGCACGAACAAACACTGCTTAAGAGATAACAAAACTTGCGTAGTTAAGTGTTGCCATAGCGACTTATGTAACGCAGCAACGACGACAAAGACACCAACCAGCCAAGAAACGTTTCCAATGGTCTTGATAACGGTAACAATAGTAAATATTACGTTGTACTTCTCATGAATGCATGAATTATCCAACGTTATTTCACGAATTTCACATGCATTAACATAACATAACATAACATTTTATTCAAGGGGTTACAACACAAATACAGAAACATCCTGAATAGGGAAATCGTGAGGTTAACCTTGAATAAAAACAATTTCCCTTACTAAAACCTTACAACGTTTTTTTAAAAAATTTCTAAAACTAGATTAAATTTAATGGCTACTGATTCAATAAATATTCAAATAAATTTTAAGTCTACTCTTAAAAACAGATAATGATTCGGCATGTACAATGTATCCTGGCAAGTCGTTCCATTTCCTTAGAATGCGATAAAGAAAAATTTGTAACAATTACAAACTGCTCTTCTCAAGTAAAGTTTATAGTCGTGGTTAGTTCTTGTACGAGTACTTTTGGAAAACTCAAAGAAATCGGGGAAAGAGAGATGATCAATACCAAAAACTATCTTATAACATTGAACCAGAGATAAAAATTCTCTTCGCTTCTCTAGTGTTTGCAATTTCACTTGCATTAACATGAATCCGATCTGCATGCCAAAACTACTCACTGTTATATAGCCACTCTATATAACAACCCACCACACAGCACTGTATTGCAAGAAGAGTGAGTCAACATAACTTCCTAGCGGGTGACTATTATCAAATGGCGAGGACAGAGGACCTACACAGCAGACCTGGATGTCCAATGAAGTTCCTGGCTGAGCCACATTTCCACTTGTTTACTTAGTTGTGTTGATTTCTGTTCCCAAATTAACCTGTTATGTTTGTGTTTCTCAGAACCCCCTAATGAATCGCCATCCAAACGGGAATAGGCTGGTAATCCTAAACAGTGATACGCCTCTGTCCTAAGTAAATAAGGCAATCAGTTGCTAATATATCCCCCTTCCTACCTTACTGTAATTAGTTATATATAACTATGTTTACACAGCCCAGCCTATTCAGATCGATATCCAAACCACTAAGCCGTTTTGTGTCCTTCATGACAAACCAGTTTGTTGCACTTGACAAAGCAAAATCACGGTTCACAATGAATCTAACGCTCCAGGGGGTACTCAGGGTCAGTGCCTGATTTTTATTAATTAGTATTTTTTATCAGCCGTTAAAATTGTTCCTAACGCCACGAGAGATTTCACTTGATCCCAGATATCCTACCCAATAGTATCACAGTCCATAACGCAAAAATAGCTGTTGCAGGGTCAATGGTAAACTGTAAAAATGTATTCCGCGAAGACCAGAGAGTGACATGCAGATGTGAAAAACAAAAAAAAAACAAAATCATGTGAATATCTTAATTTTGGCTTGCACGTGACGTCAGAAAAAAGAAAAATTTAAATATTTTGAGGTTTTACCTTCATCAGGTTAAAGACATTTTTAAAGATATATCTGCTGGCCTGTTTTCAGCTCGGTAGCATGCTTTGTTTTGAAAATAGAGCAGTTTGAATTTAGATTTTTTTCACAATGCGTGACATCGTGGTTGCGTCTGAGAAACATAACGTACATGAAAATATCGATTTACGTTGTGTTTCGAGTTCTGAATAACCAATATGTTAAGAGAAGTGTCTATGCGAATGTTTTGAAGTTTAGCAGAAGAGAAAAAATCTTTTGCGAGAGCAAAAGTGAGCTCCAGATGTTTCCAATGGATTTCCGGCCGCCATGTTGGGGTTCCTGAGAGGAACACCAGCATGGCGTCTCCATACTAAACACTATAATTTTGCCGGGTACCCTGTACCGAATAACTCGAGTTCGGAATATCGCACAACCCTGAAACTTTGATACGTTGTTTATTTATTACTCTTCTACACTATGTCAGTTGCTTGACTTAATTTATTGAAAGATAAGCGATTTTATTTTCTGTTTGCGTGATACTTGCGTGACGTGCAAGCCAAGAATAGCTGCTCTGTCTATCGGCAAATAATTATTTTTTTCATTCATGCACTTTTATTGAAAGTACCTGTAGTGCTGTTCTCTTATTAAAAACAGGTTGTGTATGACAAACGCAACAAAATGTTATGCGATATCACAAACACAAATACAATTACCGTGCTTTATTGGTTCGCAGAAAATCATATTATTTCAACGACTGAATGAACTCGCCCATTTGAGATTAGTCGGTACAGAAAAAAATGTATTCCGTGATTATTATCACTATAAGTGATTATTATTATTATTATTCCGCGAAGGCCGGGGAGTGACACACAGATGTAAGAAAACACATTATGAGAATATATTTATAGCTGGTATGTCATTACGATCAAGAATTCTCTATTTTCCAATGTTCCTGGTCAACTAGAGAAGACGAAAGCTCGAAAATTTCTTCGGTAGCTCTGTCGTTTACAAGTTTTCACTCTAGACTGTTGTCTCATTGCAAGAACAAGATTAAAAAAGATTAAAAAAGAAAACTTTAACAAGAAAAAATTAAAAGCCATGTACCCCTCAGGCCAAGATTCTGCGAATAGAGTCATTTAATTGCATTGCGTACAAACAAAAGAATATCTGACCGCAGGCTCATGTATAACAAGAATAGCTAATCATGCCACGCTGAGGTGAAACTGATTTAAGGACGTTGAACTGTCACATGAAACTCGGGTTTTCGACGAAACTGTACATTTTGATATCCATTGCAAGATATCTCGAATAAGTATCATTGCAAGCCCTGTGTCCCCATGAAATGAAACGAACTGAGTGTTAATGAAAGCATGCAGTGGAAATTTGTACAGTGTTTGTCGATCACGGCACTGTGGCTTCTCTGGTTTAAAGGTGAGTTTGTTTGTGTCTAATATTTAAGCTACATAAATCTAAGCTCCGTATGAAATGATCACAGCTCGTTGTTTTCGCACCTATAAAACGCTCAGAATTTAAATGCCTCGACGATTTAAATACAACAGAAGAAAAATACGTAATTTTCAAGCATTACATGTATCGCAATAACGAGTGCCATGCCAGTCATTATAATATTAACGGAGGTGGTTTCAGGCATCGCCTAAATTTTTCAGTTGAAAACATTTCAAAGACGCTTTGCGTACGATCTGTGATAGCTAGATAACAGAAACGTAAGAAACAAATGTAAGACAGGCTCATGTTTAATTACTATCCTAACCTGAGGAACACAAAGTTATCAAATATTCTGCATAGCTGCGAATTTTAGTCACGCATTCGATTTTAAATCCTTGTTATCGAAGCAGGTTTTGCATATTAATTTCCGTACAGTAATTCGTCTCGGTTGGTTAAAAATTTATGACTAGTCTAGTCTGGAAGCGCACAATAGGGCTAATGACTCCCTTTCTGAAAGATAACGACAAAGAAAAGTTTTCACTTGTCACAGTGCAATATTAGCTATTTATTTGATCAGACTTTTTTTTTATTCTGTGTGACACGTTCCAAAACCTGCCAGTCATAATTAGCGTATTTCCAATAATTCAATTGTCTAAGGCGCTTTACAGTCAAGAAATCTGAAAATTTTTACAATTTAATAAGTTGCAAGACGTTTACATAATGAAATGTAAACATCAAACTTAGAGGCACCACCACCAACTGTTAAACCAAAGGTTTTTTTATTTATTTCCAAAACTCTTAACATCTGAAAGGTCTTCCAGCACCTCGGCGGACATCATGATAAAAAGAGTCGATCGCTCCATGTTTTTTTTTTAACTTTGCGCGTAGATCGACCAGATAGTTTTTCGTTTATGGATATAACATGCAGTGAGTGAGACGTGGTCATTTTGGCTGAGAGAAAAGGAAACCTGTAAACTCCTACAGCCTTAACGCAAAATGGAAAACAAATTTCCATTTCGGAAATTTTTAAGTCGAAACTGTACTACAGCAACTCAAATTTACTGCCGCCGGGCATTTTTCCTAAAGTGGTGAACAGGCACTGCCTTGTCAGTATAAACAAGTCAGATAGGGGTCAGGCACGGGTGTCTGGGAATACACCTTTCCACGGCTTTGTTTTGTTTTAATTTGGACATGAAACGAAAATCTGTCGACATTGCTGGACAGAACACCTTAAAATTAGTAAAATAGCCAAGTTTGGGAGTCGTATCTTTCAAAACCGCAAAGTTATAGCATACAAACGACTATAAAAATTCCCGACTTTGTAGAACCATTTTTTCGCTATTTTGTAAGATGACTCTCAAACTTGGCCATTTTAATAATATTTAGGTGCTCTTTCTAGCATAGCAGTGTCGATAGATTTTCGCTGCCCGGTCAAAAATCAAAGTGGAAAGGTTTATTCCTCTCAGCATAACAAAAAGTATTAATCACGAAAGTAAGAATGTCATAGCAAAGCCAAAAAAAATTAAAACTTTCGCTGTATAAAATGACCGTAAATGTCATATGTGCTTGTAAATCAACTGTTTGTTGCTTGAACCTTGTCATGTTATTTCAATTAGTGACCTCATTTACTCTTCTTAACAAGATTATAAAAAGCAGCTTTTCGTGCAAGCTTCATTAAAAATAACTGGACAAAGAGTCTCAGGCCTTCGATGGTGGCAGCATTAAGTATAGACTTTCGAAAAAGTCCTCCGTTCCATCTCAGCCGCTTTGCGGTCCCGCTCAACCGCTTCGCGGCCTAAAAAGCTCGCTCCTCTCGGCTTTTCTGCTGCGAGACTCGAGAGGTCGACTTGTGGCAAGTCTAAATTAAGTACTGACCAACGAAACCGCCTCAAAGAAACTGTAAATTTTGATGTCCTACGCAAGATATTTATTGTTGTGGGGGTGGGGAGGAAGCATCTTCCAAGTACTATATTTATACGAAATGAGACGAGCTGAGCCTTTTTGAAAACCTTGGAACGGGAATTTGTCGATGACGACACTGCGGATTCTTTGAACCGAAGGTGAGTTTGGATTGTGTTTACAACTTGAGGGAAAAACCCGATGTTTTTTTTTTTTTTTTTTTCAACATGCCAGACGTGGTTTTCTACACAACGGAAACGTAAATACAGACTGACGTTTATTTCCTGTCTATCTCCAAAAGACAAACAGACACTAAACAAACAACTTGACAGTGCTAAGTTCGATAAAAGATATTATCATCCGACCAGGTTTTGCATATTTTAACATTCCGTGCAATATTCGTCACGGTTGGTTGTCTGGAAGCGAACGCCGCGGATGAGGATACCTACTCCCTTTGAAATAAAATAAAATAATATTTTTATGGAGACAAAATTAAGCCAAAAGAAAAGGTTTTTTAATTTCATGTTATTTCAACATATTTTTATCATGTTTTCCCAAAGAGCTAAATGAGCTCATCAGGAGGGCTTACACCTAAATTCTAATTAAGAAAATGAATAGCAAAGACACCAGACAAGTATAAATACATCAAAGTTAGTAAGGTTCCACACATGAAACTGGACTAAATCAATAAAGAGATTTAAGATAATTATGTGCTGAACATGAGAGAAAATTTCAACGCTTTTACTGTTTGCCAAGTCAGAATCTTGAGCCAAACAGAAAAAGAATATCGAAACCACTTATCAGAAGCAATGCTAGCAGAAGCAGACTTTTCAAACGACTTTTTTAAACGATACTTGCCCGCCAAAAAACACCCGCACTGAAGACTATTACAATAATGCTGGTTGACGAACAACCGGTCCACCAGCATGGCGACAATGGTGAATTGCATGAAAACCTCCTATACAGTGTTTTCACATTACGTCACGGCGGCCATGTTGGTGTCCCAAAACAAAGAAACGGCGGCCATGTTGGTGTCCCAAACAAAACCTCTGGGAATTGAACTCTATTTTTATGCAAATAATTTATTTTGTTTCAGAAAACTAATATGGCCGGTAGTCACGTGAATGAAAACGCTCCTGATTGCGACCGTTTATATGAGAGATATATGGAACGACTCAATAAAAAGGTACACCAGTGCAGAGCTAAATGCACATGCGCATAGGAGCAAACAACTGGTGAGAACACGGTGCTGGTTCAGAAAAAATTAACTAGAACGAGTATGTAAGCGTTTACACGGTGGAGACCAACGAAAAAGATAGGTACGGAAACAATTTTTATCCTTGCCGTTCCGCAACGGGACCACAGCCGCCTATGGTCCTATCGCGGGACGACACGGATGAAAAACGGCCCGGCTAAAACAAGGGTACGTTAACGGAAGGAATTATCCGAGCCGTTCTACTCTTTTCCTGAACCGTTCCATGTTTTTTTCTTTGGTGCCAAACGCGCCTTTTAGAAAACGCACTAAACAACTTCTTAAGTTGAGGGTTTTTGTTTAGTTCCAAAACTCTTTAGATCTGAACTTTAACATTTTGATTTTGATACAAAACTCTGCACATATTGATGCGAAAAGATAAAAGCATTCCCCGACTTCGGCTTACTTAACGGAAAGAATCGATGAACCTGTGTTCTCGACGTTGCAAATTCATGGATCGACGAGATATCGATAGTATGCAGTCAGTGAGACCTTATCTTGGTTGAGAGAAAACAAAACTTTTAAAAAGTCCTTGAACTAGTCTAAAAGGTTAAAAACGCAAATGGGAAACAAATTTTCATAACAGAAGTACTGTCGAAACATTTTTTTTTTAATAAAAAATGTTGTATCTTTTCTTAAACCTATAAGATACAGAAATTCAAGTAAAGCCGGGTTTCCATATGATCGCAGACGATCGCGGATCGCAGACCGCAGATCGCAAAACGTTCTGCGATCGTCTGCGATAATATGGAAACACACTTCTGCGATCGTTTGCGAATCGCAGACGATCGCAGAAATTCACTGAAGATAAGCGATCGTCTGCGATCAACTGCGACCAATTGCGATCAAATGGAACCAAAGTTCTCCGATCTGCGATCGAAACACATCGCATAATATACCGAATTCAAAGCCAACAGCGAACACGGCAGCGTTAGCAATGAGAATAAATGGCAGTAGTTGCGCTATACGGGGGTCCTGTACGAGAAGATTTGTGAGGATAAAAGCAAGAAACAAACAAACAGCTGGGCAAATACTGGGAAGCAACTCAAGATAGCTGCGGCAGATGCGAAGAAAAAATTCCGTAGCGACCGAAAATGCTACCAGCTGGATCGGGACGATATTCTGTTCATTGAAAATTTTACAGTCTCGATTAAATGAACCCGCACATTGTCCACAGACCGTATTTTTGATAGTTTCCTCTGACCGAAATGTATGATAAAACTTTGCTTTGCGATCGTTTGCGATCCTTTGTGATCATATCTGTCATATGGAAAAGGCTTAAAGACAAAAGTAATTAAGATGGCTTTTATCACGAAACAAGATTGCCGGCTACACTTTAACCAAAAGTGGTCTTTGTTTTTTAACATGTTTATGTAATTTCAAAAATAAAGTCAATTGATAATTTGTAAATATTTGTAACTGCGTTGTTTCTTCGGTTAATTCAAACAAAAAAAAAATACCCTCAGGCGGCGCCGGGGCCGTCGAGGAGTTATCGTGATGTTATTACAAATAGTGACGTAAGCTTATAAATTACCCGGTTACAACTGGCGACGGCAGCTATTCGCGCAAACAGAGCTTCAGGCTTTCGATGGTGGCAGCAGTTAACGAACCAAATCCAAAGAAACTGTCAATTTTGATATCCTAAGCAGAATATCAAAACCAAAAAACAAAAAGCAACATCGCAGATCCTTCATCTTTACAAATTGCAACGAACTGAGCGATGGAGTGGAAATTTGTACAGCATTTGTCGATAATGACACTGTGGCTTCTTTGGTGTAAAGGTGAGTTTGGATTGTGTTTACAACTTCACAGATCTGAGCTCGGTATTAAATGAGAGGGAAAAACCCGAGGTTTTTTGCTGGCTACAAATTTACAAGAATGTAAACGTCTCGACATTTAAGGAGAGGTGAGGAACACACAACGAGTAACGTGCCTGTCGTTAATATATAAGCTTATATGGAAAGAGAGAGGAAGACAAAAAAAAAAAAGACAAACACATACCAAATATTTTCAAAACAAAAGTGCTACGTTTAGTCGCGCATTCTATGGAATATCGGAGTAAATTCTTTGCAGTATTTGTCTCGGTGGCGGTTGGAAAATTTTTGACTAGTCTTGATGCATTACCATAAGGCTAATGACTCTATTTCTAAAAAAAATAACATTTGCAGAAAAAAATCAAAAGACGAAGAATGGGTTTAACGGATAATCGCTCTATATTGGCTTTTTACTTGATGGGATTTTCTGTGGTACCTTCCGGTTTGCGCTTCACTTCCAAACTGCGGAAACTGTTAATAAGCCCATTTAAATACAGTAAGGTAAACAACAAAAATAGAACGCGCACTAACAACTCTAGCTAACTCTTTAAACCATAGGTTCTTTAATTTATTTACCAATGCCAAAAGGAAAGGTCTTCCAGGACTTCGGCGTACATAACGAAAAGAGCCAATCGCTAGGTGCTTTTTTGTTTTAACTTTGCGAGTAGATATTCACAATATATTCGATCATGAACATAGTTTGCAGTGAGTGAGACGTGGTCATTTTGGTTGAGAGAAAACAAAACTCACTCTTAATTGTCCTGCAACTGGTGTGAAAGGTTTTAAGACTGGCAAATGGAAAACAATTCCATACAGATAAACAGGCGGCAATCTTTTGTAACTATAAACAGGGCAGGTGGTCAGTTTAAAGTGTTTGCCAAACGGCGGGGAATTCCTAGCGGCAACTTTTTATTAAAATAATAAATAAGCTTTCACCACGAAAACAAGATTGCCGGCTACACTTTGATCTCAAACGAGCAATATAAAATAATACAATGTTTTAAAATATAGTTTAAACACTCGAGTCTGGAAATTAAACACCATTGTCTTAAATGCTTGTAATCAAACTGTTTATTATAAAAGGTACCCTTAGGCTGCTGGACTCATTAAGCTATTGGAGTTCTTTTTATTTTCACCATTTTAGCCTCCCATCAAATTAAACCATTGATGTTAAGCATAATATAGCTATATACTTGAAGAGCAAAGTTAAAACCAAGAAAGACACTCAGCAGACGCTCAGGGCGTGTTTGAAACAACTTAAAACGATCGAGAAACATTTGAAAATACTTGTTTGTAGAGAGTTCCGTGGTTTTCGAAATCTGTTGTTCTCATTCATTCTTACCTTTTGTAAATCTTTCATCTCCGCTATCTAAATTCTCTGCCGTGTGCAGCGTATTTGAAAATCTCCGTTCCTTGCACATTATCAATCGTTTTGTTTCTTATGTGTCGACTGAAGGCCTAAAGGAGATGTTACACAAGCCAATTTTTAATGCCGGTTTTTCATCCTTGTTACACGGGACAACTCAACTTTGTTGCGGCAATGGTAGGCAACGGTATGTTACACGCGACGATTTTTAACGCAACACTGTCCGCAACGTTTCAGCACAGGCTCCTGCTCGACAAATATGGCGGAATATGAGTGTATTTTAGTGCATTCTGGGACGATGTTGCGTTAAAAGTCAATTAGAGAGCTTAAGCATCTGCACGTGCGTTTTATATTTTGGTACATTTCTTTGCCGTCCTCAGCAAAACAACAATGTGAAATGACCCAATTTTAGAGCCTGTTCATATGGAGATGGGGGACCCCAGGCAGGTGAGGTCCCCCACCGACCCGTTGTCCAATAAGAGCTAGCCTTTACACGCAATCCCGGGGCGCTGAGGTGAGGTTTAAAATGCTATCGCGTGGTCGCTAAGAACGTACATTAACCCATTGACTACTAGCAATTTTTACGTTTTCGGAGTGATTTTCCACCTATAAACGATCCATAGCATTTCGTGACTCTTTATTTGAAACTACCATGGAAAAGTGATGCTGTCCTAAGTCACTGGAGGCTCAAGGTTTCTGAAAACGTCATTCTGACGTAGCTATTTTTCATCCGTGGAGCTAAAACAACGGCCCAAGTTCGGTTTGCTTGCGAATTTTGCTACGTTTACAGCCATTTTTCATCTTTAGCGGCTGCCTGATGAGCATCATTAAGCGTGACGGTAGCTAAGAGTCCACTTTCTCAAAGAACCGAGCAAGGTGATGTACTTTGTTGTCGAATTTGGCTTGTTACTCGACGAACTGGGAATTTGGCCGGTCGGACACTTAGTATCTTTGGGACTCGACTATTGATGAATTTCTCGACCTACCGCCGCATATTTTTGAATTTGTGAGCACTGAAGATGACCACAAGCAGGCATTTTTGGCGGTAGGTTGGAATGGCTGTAGACTTAGTTTATATGTGAAAGAATTGGGGAAAGGAACGGGGAGTCTTGCCTGTCGTGTATAAACTCTCAAGGGAGAGGTTTAGGAGAACAGTGCGTTTATTATTGGGAGTGTCTCAACATTTTTGCAATTGGCTGTAGCCTGCATGGCAGGCGCTAGAAAGGGAAAGGGAAGGGGTAAAGCGGGCGCGCGACCCTATTTTCCACCTTCCCTTTCCCTTTCTAGCGCCTGCCATGCAGGCTACACGAGAACGTGTCAACTTAGTCGAATGAGGTCTATCGTTGTCTATACTCTTATCGTACAACGATATTCGTCATCACAGTGATCAAAATTTTAACCACTGTGATGAAGAATACCGTAATGAAAAAGGCATTGCGTGACACGTCACGCGAGCTGCACTGTCCAAACTCTTATCAACAACAGGAAATTAATAAATATGTGAATGATCATCGCAGTTATGAACACTGCTTAAGCAGTAGTGAAAATAAAGCCAGAAAAAAGTTCAGGCTTGTACGGGGTTTGAACCCATGACCTCTGAGATACTGGTACAGCGCTCTACCAACTGAGCTAATTAACAAGCCAACTGGGAGCCGAAAACCATATATTTGAACTGCGGATTAAAGAATGAATATGCGAATGATCATATCAGTTATGGGTTCCAACCCAGTACAAGCCTGAATTTTTTTTTCAAGCTTTATTTTCACTACTATTTTGTAGTGCTCATTCACAGGTATATAGGCCATTCCGGAGTTTCACAGGGAACTGGGGCGAGTTTCAAATTTTAACCAATCGATAAATTGATACCATCACATGAAAGATAACGTTCAGAATGGCCATTTGACCAAGTTTGATGATTTTACATTCAAAAGAGACCTAGTTATGGACTTTAAAACATAGTTTAAATCCATACAAACGTCTCTGATTTTGAAGCTGCGTCCCTCAAAACCATATAAACTCTTAAAAATTTTTACGATTTGTCTGATAGTCGTGAAAATGGGTAAATGAAGTGATTTTCATCTCAGATACTTCTAAATAGTAGGTGGATGACGGAATTTTACTGCTGTCGCAAAACTGAAAAATATTTTTAAGAGTTTATATGAAAGTTGCCCCAGTCATATGTACAAACTATGAAATAATTCGAGAAGGAATGTTGTCAATTGGAAGTTGTCCAAAGTTGTCGCGTCTACATCACTCGACCCAATAATTGGTTGAAAAGCTCGTTCAGACACCAACAAACGCATTTCCTGACACTTCTGTATAGTTCACATTTTGACTGGTGTGTCGTGCTATTTGCTTCTGTTCCCCTTGGGAAGATCACATGGTCCACATTGGGAAAACAAAATCCAGAAGCTAAAAAGGTCTATTGAAGTGAACTTAACATCTAATTATATAACCAACCAATTAGTAGGGTTGAGCATGCCAAATCATTAGGTTTGATTATTGATGACCGACTTTCATGGTCCAATCACATCAGAGAACTATGCAGAAAGATATCATCGGCAATCGGTGCCCTGAGGCGCATTAGGTCCCTCATTTCTCAATCCACTGCTGTGCAAATATATAACGCTTTATTCTAACCTCATTTCGATTACTGTGCCCCCGTTTGGAATGGATTGAGTTCTTATCTATGTGAGAAACTACAAAAATGTGAGAAACTACAAAAATTGCAATTAAAATTACTATTGTTTTTAACCGAGTTTAAATAAAGAATTACTACTACTACTGTAGAGTGTGTGACGCGTGACATGCTTTGTTGATTTCCGCAATGTATGCTGGGACTTGAGAGCCGAACCGCGTGCTCGGAGGTTGTTGAGAGTCTTGAAAAGTACGGAGTTTGTACTTGGAATAAAGCGTTCCTTTTAGCCTGTTTGGAGCTTGTACTACCACTACCACTACCACTACCACTACCACTACTACTACTACTACCACCTTTGACTTGGAGGCCGTCTTCGTTAACGTTAAGATAGATTATCTGTATTCAGAAACTGGAGCTTAACTGCATGTCATTGAATAAGAATAGCGTGTATTGTGTTCTGCTTCGTTCTTCAAAGAACGCCGACCGAGGTAAACAGTAGTGGCCGGGTATTCATTCTACAGTTACTAGTACACCAGACGACAACACTCGAACCAATTTGCGGATAGAACTGCTTCCCTCTGGCGTGTCCAGAAAACGCTTCGTTACTAGTGTGACTTTGCCGAAGTTGACTTCCTAAATTTACCTTGTATCGATTCCTGGACGAATGAATACATAGATCTAAGATTTCGAATCTTGCGAGCACAAGGATTACAAACGTGACTTGAATACTTCTCATATTCAGCTCTGACATCTTACCACCTTAAGTCCAACTTCCTAGCAGATTAGTGCTAAAACGTCTCCCTTGCAGTCCTTCCTTTTCGATGGATCGAAATGATTTTATGTAGAAACAAAGCTTGTTTGGTTTAAGTCAACAAATTTAACTTTGAAATTGCAATTACAAAGCCTGCATTGGTCGATCGGATGCATCTGAGATTCGTCAATTCCCACATCATACGCGTGTTGCTTACGAAATATTTTGTCAAGTCCAGTTTGTTTTGGACACGGGTGCTCGGAAATTCACTTCCGTTATGGGAGGCCAAACATTTTATTGGTTAATTTTTGACAGTTGATGACAGCATTAAATCTCACAGAGTGCCCTCATGAGTGACAGTCCAAGTGGGCGGTTTTCAAAATCCAGGGGTTTGTCTGCAAGCGTCTCCTTCCCTCCTCTCCCCCTCCCCACTCTTTTTTTTTTTTTGCTCTCGCCCCATTTTCGCGCAGGCAAAACATCGAAAAATCCCTTTGCTCGGTCTATCTTTGCTTGGAAACAACCCGGAAACGCTTGCTACGCAGACTAAAGGAAAATTTGAATATTCTTTTCTCCACTTTAAGCTATTGCGTATCTTGTTGTGACTGCTGATCGACAAATGAGCATCTGTCTCAAGTTCCTCTCGACACCAGCTCTTTCATAATGCACCGTTTTACAACTAGTACTGAAATTTTACATATGAAACAGTTCGTAATAGTAAGCAGTAAATTGTCGTTAAATATCCTCTAAGCAAGCAAACGAATTTAAGCGAAACAATGTGACTGATAACGTCATCCGTCCGCCAATTTTTCATCTGATTAGCATGCATCAAGCTCGACTTATAATTGTGAAGACTGCTGTTCCTTCTTTGTTGTTGGCAAAATCGCCGACCGATAATAGGGCATTACTGTCTGCAACGTGTGGTCAGGCGATGGGGTTTTCTCCCGCCATTTACCGTCGAGTTGCATTTCTAACAGTGATACTCCATTTAGTGTAAGGTGAGTCGTGAGTGTATCCTTGGTGCCGAGTCCATTGTAAAACCTGCCTTACTTTAGTATGGGTCGATTCATCTGTGACTCGATTTCCAACAGACGTTTGCTACCTTAAATGCAGTCCTTGGTTAGCAGCTTTCCTAATCTTTCTAGTGTATTCCAGTTTGATTTATGCTGTAGTTTACTCTGATGCTATAGTTTAACGTTCTTGCCTAAAGTGGAATACTTATTTAGCCCACATATTATTGGTTTTAAAATAGATTTCTCTTGCCTTTGTTCAAGACGCTTGTCAAATCTCCTCGCTCACAAGATGATGCTAAGTTTTCCTAAGATTTCGGTATTTTAATTTTTTAGTCGCATCCGTGTTGAAATATTAGAACTAAAAAAATATGCTCTGTAATGTTGAATTGGACTTTTAAGTCACAACAGAATTTTTATATTAACTACGTTCCATGGCCTCTGCAAAAATATTCTATGCAAACAAATTGTACGTTTTTCTGCGATGCGTACATTACTGTAGGGCTTTTTTTTACAACATTTTCTGAAATACAACCGCGCGCAAGCATAACCAACCTTTCATAGCTCAATTATCGCTCCGTTTCGTTTTTACACTCCAAGGTTTCACAGTTTGGGGTTAGACAACGATAGTTACACAGCTTTTTGTGGTCACACGTAACATGCCCCGTATACACAGATAACTTGAAGTCGTCTACTTGTTTCAAGCGAACACATAGCTACTGGAACATTTCAGTACTTCTGAGTACTTTCAGTACTTGAAAACCGTTTTCTTACATATGACTAGGAATAGGCTTCGTGCACACTCCATGGAAACGAATGCGAAATATTGTTTCGAGAAGAAAAAAGAGTTTGATGCAGTTGCAGAACAATTAACGACAAGAGCACAAAATTTAAACTTGTGTGTGCTCGCCGGAGCATGGTTTTATTCCACTTGTTACTCTTATTTACAATAATTTAGAAACAGAGATCAAAAATGTTCAGGACTGAATAGTGTATCGGTAAGACATCACGCTTAAAATATTCACGTTGCGGAGAAAGACGAAGCAACCAGCTGCTGTTACAGAGCCAAACCTCGGGCCAAAAAATGGATCTTTGTCAGGAATGGAGTTAAGAATCCTCATTCCTCTTTACAATGTTTTACAAACAGTGATACAGAAATATTCAGGACTGAATACTGTATCGGTAAGGAATCATTCTAAAAAAAACAAAACAAAACAAAACAAAACAAAAAAAAAGCCCAAACCGAAATTCAAGATATCCGAGCGGACATTTTCATTTTAAACATTCAGAACAACACCGTTCTAAATTTGCATACGTGAGGTTAAATGTTCATTAAGACGCAATATTTATTTGATAAACTGTCACTTTAAACTTTCACCAGTACTGATGAGCTATATCCGTTTGTATTTGGATGGACAGTCAGCTAGGATTTTCAGAGAGCAAGAACACTTTATAAAAAATTACGTACTCTTCAATAACTAACATGTAAATTTTCTCTGAATTAAAAAATATCGGACCAGAAAGGAAAATGTGATAAAGTGACTAACGTTTCTTGCTTAAATGTGCTCCACGGGTGTCCGCTTTTCATATAACTGCCATTTAGCAGTTGGACATTTTAAGGGTTGTGTTATCACTAGAAAAGTTTAGCTAGATAAAGCCGGAAAAGTCCGGAAATACAGTGAAAACACTTCGTCTTTTGTTTAGTGAGTTAAAAGTGCAAGCTGTTTTCACGAGAAAAAAATCAAGGGATTTTCTCGCCTTTAAGACCAGGAAATCATGCAGAGTTATACTACCTCGCGAGATGGTATAACTTGTCCCGGTAAAAGCTGCAGCCAATCACATTGCACGTAGTGACAGCCACCTGTCAAGTAATCTAGCAATATTATTTACCAGACGCTAGCTTTGTGGTTCAGTTCGCCTCGTGGTTCACTTTGTGAAACAGGAAAATGGTAGATGACTTCCACAATACCTTAAAACCAAAGAAGCCCACAAGGTCTTCCACTTACGGCAATGAATGTTTTTTTTTTTTTTTTTTTTTTTTTTACGCCAATGAATGTTGTTTTGCGTTGGATTAACATGATTATAACATTTCCTCGCATCCTCCTCATCTGTAGAGACATTAACCGCATCCTCTGAAAGAAACGCCTTCGCATAAATATAACGAGAATCAACATGAAAAAGTCACTAAAAACGCTTCGTCTGCTGCCATTTTTTAAAGTTGCGCGCTTTTGTAATTTGAATATTTAATTTAACGGCTCAAATTCCGGGTTAAATTGCACAATGAAAACAGATGCCGCGTTTCACTAGTCAACGGTCTGTAAACAAACACCAAAAAAGAATGTTCAGATAGTATATTGGCCTAGTGAAAACACAACCAAGGTATTCTAAACTTGACAAAGCTGGCAAGGGGGCGGAAATTAGAGATAGATTATCTGTATTCAGAAACTGGAGCTTAACTGCATGTCATTGAATAAGAATAGCGTGTATTGTGTTCTGCTTCGTTCTTCAAAGAACGCCGACCGAGGTAAACAGTAGTGGCCGGGTATTCATTCTACAGTTACTAGTACACCAGACGACAACACTCGAACCAATTTGCGGATAGAACTGCTTCCCTCTGGCGTGTCCAGAAAACGCTTCGTTACTAGTGTGACTTTGCCGAAGTTGACTTCCTAAATTTACCTTGTATCGATTCCTGGACGAATGAATACATAGATCTAAGATTTCGAATCTTGCGAGCACAAGGATTACAAACGTGACTTGAATACTTCTCATATTCAGCTCTGACATCTTACCACCTTAAGTCCAACTTCCTAGCAGATTAGTGCTAAAACGTCTCCCTTGCAGTCCTTCCTTTTCGATGGATCGAAATGATTTTATGTAGAAACAAAGCTTGTTTGGTTTAAGTCAACAAATTTAACTTTGAAATTGCAATTACAAAGCCTGCATTGGTCGATCGGATGCATTTGAGATTCGTCAATTCCCACATCATACGCGTGTTGCTTACGAAATATTTTGTCAAGTCCAGTTTGTTTTGGACACGGGTGCTCGGAAATTCACTTCCGTTATGGGAGGCCAAACATTTTATTGGTTAATTTTTGACAGTTGATGACAGCATTAAATCTCACAGAGTGCCCTCATGAGTGACAGTCCAAGTGGGCGGTTTTCAAAATCCAGGGGTTTGTCTGCAAGCGTCTCCTTCCCTCCTCTCCCCCTCCCCACTCTTTTTTTTTTTTTGCTCTCGCCCCATTTTCGCGCAGGCAAAACATCGAAAAATCCCTTTGCTCGGTCTATCTTTGCTTGGAAACAACCCGGAAACGCTTGCTACGCAGACTAAAGGAAAATTTGAATATTCTTTTCTCCACTTTAAGCTATTGCGTATCTTGTTGTGACTGCTGATCGACAAATGAGCATCTGTCTCAAGTTCCTCTCGACACCAGCTCTTTCATAATGCACCGTTTTACAACTAGTACTGAAATTTTACATATGAAACAGTTCGTAATAGTAAGCAGTAAATTGTCGTTAAATATCCTCTAAGCAAGCAAACGAATTTAAGCGAAACAATGTGACTGATAACGTCATCCGTCCGCCAATTTTTCATCTGATTAGCATGCATCAAGCTCGACTTATAATTGTGAAGACTGCTGTTCCTTCTTTGTTGTTGGCAAAATCGCCGACCGATAATAGGGCATTACTGTCTGCAACGTGTGGTCAGGCGATGGGGTTTTCTCCCGCCATTTACCGTCGAGTTGCATTTCTAACAGTGATACTCCATTTAGTGTTAGGTGAGTCGTGAGTGTATCCTTGGTGCCGAGTCCATTGTAAAACCTGCCTTACTTTAGTATGGGTCGATTCATCTGTGACTCGATTTCCAACAGACGTTTGCTACCTTAAATGCAGTCCTTGGTTAGCAGCTTTCCTAATCTTTCTAGTGTATTCCAGTTTGATTTATGCTGTAGTTTACTCTGATGCTATAGTTTAACGTTCTTGCCTAAAGTGGAATACTTATTTAGCCCACATATTATTGGTTTTAAAATAGATTTCTCTTGCCTTTGTTCAAGACGCTTGTCAAATCTCCTCGCTCACAAGATGATGCTAAGTTTTCCTAAGATTTCGGTATTTTAATTTTTTAGTCGCATCCGTGTTGAAATATTAGAACTAAAAAAATATGCTCTGTAATGTTGAATTGGACTTTTAAGTCACAACAGAATTTTTATATTAACTACGTTCCATGGCCTCTGCAAAAATATTCTATGCAAACAAATTGTACGTTTTTCTGCGATGCGTACATTACTGTAGGGCTTTTTTTTACAACATTTTCTGAAATACAACCGCGCGCAAGCATAACCAACCTTTCATAGCTCAATTATCGCTCCGTTTCGTTTTTACACTCCAAGGTTTCACAGTTTGGGGTTAGACAACGATAGTTACACAGCTTTTTGTGGTCACACGTAACATGCCCCGTATACACAGATAACTTGAAGTCGTCTACTTGTTCTAAACGAACACATAGCTACTGGAACATTTCAGTACTTCTAAACCGTTTTCTTACATATGACTAGGAATTGGCTTCGTGCACACTCCATGGAAACGAATGCGAAATATTGTTGCGAGAAGATGAAAAAGAGTTTGATGCAGTTGCAGAACAATTAATGACAAGAGCACAAAATTTAAACTTGTGTGTGCTCGCCGGAGCATGGTTTTATTCCACTTGTTACTCTTATTTACAATAATTTAGAAACAGAGATAAAAAATGTTCAGGACTGAATAGTGTATCGGTAGGACATCACGCTTAAAATATTCACGTTGCGGAGAAAGACGAAGCAACCAGCTGCTGTTACAGAGCCAAACCTCGGGCCAAAAAATGGATCTTTGTCAGGAATGGAGTTAAGAATCCTCATTCCTCTTTACAATGTTTTACAAACAGTGATATAAAAATATTCAGGACTGATCGCAAAAGTGTGTTTCCATATGATCGCAGACGATCGCAGAACTTTTTGCGATCTGGGATCTGCGATCGTCTGCGATCATATGGAAACCAGCCTTAAAAATAAGTCATAATGATCGTTTCAACGGATCTTCATCGTGCCTTGTTAATATTCATGAAAAAATATGGGACCAGGGGAAATAGTCCGGATAATCGAGGTACGACTGTACCTTGTACGAACCCAAAAGCAAACATTTTCAATTTCAAACGGATAGTTTTCAAAAATCAGAAAGCGTGCGTCCTCCTATTGTATCACAAGCTTTTCCGAGTAAATGCTCATAGAACGTCTTGTTTCTTTTTACAGCACCAGGCTTCAGCGAGGGCCTTCAATGTCACATTTGCTATTCTTCTGTCTCCTGGGAAGAATGCGAAAGCACAATGCGTCCACGTAACTGTCCTTCAGAAGCAGATGAGGTTTGCGTCAAAGAACATATAATACCAAGCGCCAGCAGCAACAAAACAGAGTTTTCCAAACAGTGCGGCAAGGCAGAAGGGTGCACGAACAAACACTGCTTAAGAGTTGGCAAAACGTGCGTAGTTAAGTGTTGTCATAGCGACTTGTGTAACGCAGCAACGACGACAAAGACACCAACCAGCCAAGAAACGTTTCCAATGGTCTTGCTAGCGGCGAACGTAGTCAATATTATGTTGTACTTCTCATGAATGCATGAATTATCTAACGTTATTTCACGAATTTCACATGCATTAACATGAATCCGATCTGCATGCCAAAAGTACTCACTGTTATATAGCCACTCTTTATAACAACCCACCACACAGCACTGTATTGCAAGAAGAGTGAGTCAACATAACTTCCTTGCGGGTGACTATTATCAAACGGCGACACAACAGACCTGGATGTCCAAGAATGTCCTATAATATCACAAAAAAGTATATATGTGTCTATGTAACCGATTTTGTTCATTAAAAAATACACAGCTCAGCTTTTTCAGAGTGATATCCACGGTCACACAATACTGTCACGCCCAAATCAGTATATACTGTCACGCCAAAATCAGTATATTGCGTCACCCACAAGCAAAAAGACAAAGCCAAATCACAGTTCACAATGAATTTAACACTCCATTGTGTTATCGGTACTTGATATTCTTCTTTATGCCGCGCCAAGATTTCACTTGATACCAGAAATCCTCGCCAATAGCATCACAGGCCATCACGTAATGTGTTTGATAATGTTTTGGTGATAAAAGACGAGACAAATTGGGGGGGAGGGGGCGGGGGGCTTAAGAACGTTACCAGGGAAAGAAAATAAAAATCATGATTTTAAGTTAATAATAAGCAGGTGCGTGGTACTTGTTTACGAAAAAACATGGCATATGGCCTCTTGTTAAATGGAAATTAATGACGATTTTCAAATTCATTTCAACAGGCCAATTTCCTCAACACGTTCTGAACATTCTGAACAACGTTGGAAAGAAAACATCCAGGAAGTTCTAAATTCTTTCCGAACATTCGAAGGTCACACGCCGAACAA